>DWDU01002936.1:0-12140 GCA_018245575.1 Jemadia suekentonmiller
CTTCTATATTAGATCATATGTAGTACACACATCGGTCCCGCCACTAAAGTTAAGATTTTTATTTTTATTTTTTCTTTCTACCCCACTTATTATCGGTCGCTCTGTCACTATTAATGCTTCAGTGCTCCGCCACATCGTAGGACAACGCTCATTTAAAGTTGTTTTCTTTATCAAAATGGATAAACGAACGCGTCCGGGCACGGACGATTACGCATATATCGCAAAAAAAGTGAAAAAACTGAATAAACGGTTAATGCGCGCAAAACAAAAAGATTGTCGATGGACTCCAACATCTTCTTAGGAACGGAATCACTATCAACTTCTTCGAGTTCGGATAGCTCTGAAACCGAATGGTAAAACAAGACTAATATTAAACTTGAAAAAACTAACCATGTTTATAAACACAACCCATTTTAAACTAGAACATTCTTTTGAAATAAGTACGGTCTTGAAACTTATTTCAAAAGATGATTACATGAGATCTAAAGGATACTTAATATTTAATTCCAATACATAATGACTTCAAAAAATACCTCCGCTTTACGTTTTCCGGGAAAATGTATGAATTTAATATTTTACCATTCGGATTAAACACAGCACCATTAGTTTTTACAAAAATCATGAAACCAGTGGTAAGCTTACTACAATCCTGTGGATATTTATCAACAATCTATTCGTGATGATACCTTGTTGATTTCAGAATCTTACGAATCGTGTCTGGATAACATAGCCGACACTACTAATATCTTCCAGGCCCTGGGCCTTATTATTAACAATAATAAAAGTAAACTGACTCCCAACAAGAGATGTCGGTTTCTAGAATTTATTATAGATACACAATATTTTCACGTGACATTACCTATCGAAATATTGTAAAAATTAAAACCGAGGTTGACCAGTTTCGCAAAATTAAACGTCGCAAACTTGGAGAGGTTGCTCGGTTAGCAGGGTTACTAACGTCTGTCTAGCCGTAGAATATGGTTGGCTTTACACAGAAGAACTTGATCGTTGCAAATACTTAAATTTACTTAATAACGACAACTATGACAAGCATGTGACTATATCACCATCAGTACTACCTGATGTCGAATCTGAGGCACACGCTATGCGTTATGCATGCATGTGGACAAGTAGCGAACGCTCATAATACAGTCGAGTTTTATGAAATGATATTCTTCTAATAGACTTAACAACAGTACTACGTCATTGTTGCCTTATTTGGGCGTGTTTCTGCCAATCATTAGCAAGGATCTTACATGTTGAGCGATGTGCTTCACAACGGATTTTTAGTAATTTCACCCCTAAGGCGGTAATATAGGGATTGAGGGTTTGTATTAGATTTCGTCGGTTTTGAAATTACACACCTAACTAACAAGATTTAGGCTCTTTATGAGTAATTAAATGATGTGTGTAATCGTTTTTTGAAATTTCACCCAGAAGGGAGTAAAATAGGGGTTGAAAAATTGTATACAATTTTGTCGATTTGGTAGTTATACATCTAAAATATTTGATTTACAGTTTCGATTATTAAAAGATAATGTTTGTTGGTTTCCCAAATTAATTCCAAAAAGGGGTTAAATAAGTGTTGAAAATTTGTATGGAAATTCGTCAGATCAAAAGTTACGTACTTGAAATTTTAGTACACACCTGAAGTACAGATTAACCAATTATTTGTTTCAAGGGGCCTATTATTATATCGTCACAACGGGTTCCGTATGGGATAGGCACACAGCAACATGTGCCAAATAATTCCATCTTTACACACCTGACGTGCTTCGTTTACATTCATCACCTCGTCATTCATGCACGTTGCCTTCAGAGACTTCTGACTCCATCATCAGACACTATCTGACCTATTTGGTATAGCATCTGACCTATTTGGTTTTGGAATTTCTAGGCCCCTTCATGCATAATCATTCGCATTGTATATCTGTTTTGTCATTCTTCTGTCATTTAACAAAAATAATTAAATCAAAAAATTGTCTCATTTGCTACATACCAATAAAATCAGCCTGAAGCTATACATTGAAAATATATTATGCCCATAAATAGGATATATCTACCATGGAATAAGAATTATCTAAAATCAGCTCTTCATCAAATCCGACACCAGTTTATGTTTTCAGACTGACAGTAGGCAAACAGAAAAGGAAAACTTGAATGAAGGGATACAATGCAAACAGCTTGTGATAATTAGAACGACATATGAGTAAGTCGTTGAGTATAGTTCTAATGAAAGGTGCACGGTATACTTACAAATGAGTATAAGTTCAGCGTAAAGAGAATATTTTTCAAACAGCACTTGGTCGACATCGTGTCCTCGGTAACTGTAGGACGCACTCATTAAAAGCTAAAAGTGTCCGCACTAATGTAGGCACTAAAACCAAATGTTTGATTATGTGTGTACTGATATAATTTAATAATGTTAGGGAAATATTGGACATAAAATCGACTTGCCGCTGAAGTATGGTTCAATCCTAAAATAGATTTTAGGAGGTAAATTGACACACGAATGATTAATGTAGTATGAAAAATATTTAGATAAATGCGTATTTACGTGTACGCTGTATGTAATTTATAAGCCACTGGGTTACCGTAATATAAGCTTTCCTGAGGCTTGCCTTGGTACCACATGGCCTTGTGTGGAGACATGCGAAAATTTTATTTTTGTTCATAAACATTTAGCATGACTCCACACATGTCGTCCTATATCAAGTGTAAAATGCTGTTCGAACACATCAGCATCTTGAACATCATTATCATCAGCTTCATATCACATCTCATCCAGTTTTATTGTTATCATAAAACATTTCAACCATAGTTTGTATTGTATTCCTCCGACTTCCTCTTCAGGGATTACGGGCGTGATGTTACGTTAAATTCATAACAGGTATCGTTGAGACACTAATACTGGCGCTGATCAGAGGCGCGCAAATTTCTGAGTTTCGGTTCAAAATGGTGCGTAGATGGTCTTAAGCACGAGACATAGGAAACATATTTTAAAGCCCAGCAAATACCATAATATTTCTGGCAAATCTCACCTGGAATTTACATCTTCTTATAATTATGATATACAAGAGGACTTCATTAACCACATAAAGAGCTTAACATTTACAATTAAATTGGTGCGGGCGTCTGCGTATAATTTTGTGTGTGAGTGTGTGTATTTTAGAGGACAACCAACAACGAACTTCAAGTAAAAGTCAGTTTAAGGCGCAACAAATTTATTACGAATTTACTGTAAAATTAGACGCGCGCGAGACCTACTGGAGATGACTGTCTGCGAGCGGTAAGCGCAAGGCAGGTTCGTCTCGTGCTATACATATTTTTATCATGACGCCGCAAATTCAATTAACTATCGGCAGGTAATACCAGTAGAACCTATAACATGCAATCTTGTCCGGCGGGATTACGGGGCGCTGAACGTTTCTACTATTAAACTTTTTGCCATAACTGTGATCTATTTTGAAATGTTCTGAGACTATAACTAATCTAACAAAAGTTGCATTGTGATTTAAACCGACCACAAATAAACGAGTATCACACTGACCGAACAAATAACAAAAGGAAGGATACAAAAAATCAGTTACAAGGGGCTGGAAGAAATAGGTTTCATATCAAAACACCGTGTGGAGTAAGACCAACACAGAGACCCTATTGTTAACATGATACAGTTGCTTTTAGCATGGTTTCACTTCATTCACTTCATCCAAATGAAGCAAGAGGTCCAGATTTAATGTACGGGTTGTAAAAGGTTTTTTTTTAATTTAGCGGCACTTGGAATTAGGTATGTTGACATCATTATGTGATTTTATCTCTTGTGCAATTTTGCGATTACCGTCGCAACCGTCCTAAGGAAATATGTAATCACTTACTAAGAATTTTGTGTGCTATCCACGATATCATTTAGATATATGTATGTATAGTGATGTAACAAATATTAGCATTCGGATTCACGGATGTTCTCATATTTTTGCATATTCGCATTAGCAAAATTTCTGTGAATGTTTTACGAATGTGAATATCAGAAAAAAACAATTTGAATATAACAGTAGATTAATAAAATCAAAATTCATCTATTTCTTATGTTTCTAATACAAGAAAAGGCAACTTAACCTCGTAATCACATTATCAGTCTTCACTTTATTATTAGGATAGAGTTATTTGGCACTCGGTGCTTTCGCTTCCCCCGTAAGGGACCTGGCCTGAAGATATGTATGTATGGAGGTCCAAAAACTGAATATTCGCATTCGAGAATGTCGATAGCAGATTTTTGCATTCGCATTGGCAACCGCGAATGTTCAAAAAATGACATCCGTTACATCACTGATATGTATTTAAAGGAGCTGGTGTATCGCTATTAAGCATTTTACTACGAATACAACTTGGCCACGGGTTATTATAAAAATTTTCATTATTCACCACACCGTCAAGGGAAAAAAGTTCTAACGCTTTCCTAGACGGTAATTCTTGTACCGAGTTTTGATAAATTCATTTCAAGTAAATTTTAAAGTTTTAAGTACAAATTTAAATTTATAGGTTAGTTGTTAACTATTTGTTGACGTATAATACAAACTGCTATCAATCTTTTATACCTTTGTTATCGATCGCGTTTAGGCGGCTATCGCTGTCGGTGTATATTGCAACAATAAGTGCGAAGGGCCGAAATTTCTTTATGACCGCACAAAGCATATTAGACTTTATTGCCTCGCGTTAAAGATAATTTTGGTCAGCTGCGTTACCCTTAACTTTTTTAGAGTCATCGAAATGAGTTTTGATACGATATAATCCGAAACCGATACGGAAAAAGGTAGTTCCCCTATAAACTTATTGTTAATCATTTTAATGCACGCAAGTAATATTGTTATATTATCTAGTCATAATCATAATACATTACGGCATACAATATGCTAATAGCGTATGAGGATATTTCAAATTATTGAATTTGATTAAATGTAATTAAAATTAAAAATTAAAAATAAAATTAAAAATATTTAGTGTTAATTGCCTATCGTACCTACAAGGTAGGTTGGTAGCGTGTTAACTATTATTATATGGAAAATAAAATAGAAAGATAACATTAATGGTGTAGCTGGCAGAGTGGCATATATTTACCTTTAAGGCTCTTTCAGACCAGCGTCTTTTCGGTGCGATATGACAGTCATATTGGCATTCCAGCCGTTGGTGTGAAACAGTCTTAAACCTAATTATTATGGAGGAAACATGAGCCCAGTAATGTAACAATACAGGCACTTACTTACATTGCGTCATGTAATATGATATCGAGTTAGTTTGGACGGCACCATGGATATAACATTTAAAGATAGTGCTGATGTTCGTCATCATTATCATCATCGTCATCAGCAATCCACTGCTGGATATAGGGCCCCCCTGACGGGCTTCGCCCATAATAGCAGTGATTAGTCGAGAAGATATCAGTGAAAAACTGAATAGATCAATTGATAGAATTCCAATTTGTGCATCTGGTTCCAGTGCCGTCGACGCCACAGTATAATACAGTTATATACAGTGTACAATATTGTATATATAGTGTAGTATAGTACAGTATAGTAAAGTGTAGTACAGTATAGTACATATAGTGTAGCATATACAGTATAGTACAGGAAAGTACAGTTACTCATTACCCATGTCTATTTGCTATGACTGTGACATCACTCAGTCCTAGTCGATTGGTCGTTAGAATTTCATGAAGCTTATCAATATTTTAGTCATCCTTATCATTATCAATATTTCAGTCGTCGGTATCGCAGCTTTTACAATAGATATTGTGTACATGTACGCGTCTCCGTCACTGAGCAGGAAGGCGAGGTGTTTGGTGCACATTACATGTGGTCGATTTTAAAAATCTCGCGAAGGTCCGATTGGAAAAATGTGCAGCTGTATCAGATTCATTGTGAAATATGTTCTTTTCATCGCAAACTTGGTTTTCAGTGTGAGTTATTTTGTTCATGTTGTTTTTTTCAAGCTCTGTTGTTATTGTACAAATCTGGTTGGGTTTGTAAAGTTTATACCAAAGTGGATTGCCCAATATGTCATCAATTATTATTAATTAATTATTAATAATTATTAATTTACCATTTAATTTATAGAGAGGCCCAAAAATAACTGAGTTGGTGCAGTTGTCATGCCTATTCATGTAAAAATAGTTTTGTAATTAATTTGGGTGCCGCACGGTGCATGGAATCATTTTTTTAACCATCTAAATATATACTAATCAGACAGACCCTGACATTAGTCTGGGTGAACTCGGTTTCCCGGCCAACGTGATTCTGGTTACCGGCATTCTGGCGGGACATCGGGATGATGTGACAATTTTCAAACCTACCTAAGGTACTTTTCGGCGTCAAATAATAAACAATTCTGGGTTAATAAAGTCAACAATGTGTCAAGTTCTGGGGACAGCAATTTTAAAAGGCTTCATAATGCGTTTTGAAATAAAGCTACACGCCGGGGCGTCATCTGTAATTAGAAACTATAAGCTTAGGGCTTAGAACTATTTCGTAACTTTTATGGTGAGACATTTGTAGTGAAGTCTGAGAAGCCCTCACCTCACCCTGACTCACAGAAGCTTACAAGAAAGTCCCCGGCACGATTCAAAGGGCCATAACAACCGAAAGAACTTTACATTTATGTACGTAGGTGCATGGATGCATTTGTTAGATATTTACCTATATAATGTGTCATGTGTAGGTACATATATTTTAATTAGATATACATAGATATTAGACAGAGTTAAAAAAGGACAGAGAGTAAAAAATTTGATTTTGTAAAAACATATTTGTCTCGCTGTTCATAATTGTTATTGGCCGTACAAGAAAAAAAATTGTCCACAGTTATTTTTTTGTAATAATACATTAAAATTACTTTTCGTAATGCTACCTAGTAACGTTTTAAATTGGATATTCCCGTTATCCTGTTTCTAAAAATATAATTATGAGTAATTTGTTATCGTGTTATAGTTAGTAGTTTCTATCATAATTTAACACAAATAAATAAATTCATTTACATAATTATAGTAATTCTTGCATTTACTAAACGTAACATCAACGCCTGTAATCCTCGAAGAGGTAGGCAGAGGAATGTAGAACACTCCCACGTTTCACCAGTTACGTTTACGTTCCAGACTGGAGTAGGTGGTGAGCCTATTGCCATACATCGGGCACTATTCTAGTCTCTGAACTACTGTTGGAATTTTCAAGGAAGAAAACTCAATTAATACTTCGCCCGACTCGAGGATCGAACCCAGGAACTTGCTAAGCAGTCACGTTAATCTTATATACAAAATTAATTTGATAAAATTTAAAATTCGTGTAATTTAAGATATACTTTGAGACATGTTCACATCCCTACATGTTGCGATTGATTTTGTCTTCCTTTCCAGCTGGCGGGGATCGCACTTTTGGCCCTGGGGATCGCAGTACTGGTGAATATACGAGACATTGAGATACTGCAGGAGTCAGTTGTCCAAGCATTGTGCATCTCTGCGATCGTGTTGGGCGCCGTCATATTTCTCGTCGCGTTCTTCGGATGCTGCGGCGCTATCAGAGAGAGCAGATGCTTTCTCATGATGGTAGTTTTTTATAATATAAAAGTGTACTGTGATGATATTATGCTAGAACGTTAATTATTATCTATTACATATATAATTTTTATAAACGTTTTCGTTCACGTTAACGGATGGCTATGTTTAAACTTGTGCATGTTTCTATAAAATAATTGATTTCCAAATAAAATTCTGCTATATTTGAATCTTAAATCTCAGTATGGACCACTAGTTATTTTTTAATAAATTCACAAATTGTAATAACTCTTACAATCATCCAGAGGATACCTACCTTTTTTGTTTTGTTCTAGTATTCAGTGATCATGTTGCTGCTAGCTGCGGGTAAGATATACGTGGCAGTGGTGTTATTCCAAGGTCTCAACAGCATCTACGAGCTAGTAGAGGAATGGATTGGAGCAGCTTTCAATAGGAACGACATGAGGGATGCGTTCCACGTTCTGGAAGCTGCCGTAAGTGTACGCTAGAGGTCCCTAGCTGTCTTAACTGTAGTTATATCTATAACTGCCTCGTTGGTCGTGTTGGTCATGTCATGAGGTACTGGGTTCAAATCCCAGGTCTTGCACTATTGGTTTTTTCCTAACTTAGATGTTGCAGTAGTGGCTCGAGGTGTGGATATGTCTGGTTTATGGCAATACGTTCACCACCTGTTCCATAGTGGGACGTAAATGTAACTGGTGAAACGTGGGAGTGTACTACACTCCTCTCTCTACCTCTTCAGGGATTACAGGCTTAATGTTATGTTATATCTATAGTAAAGGTGCCGTTCCCAACGGAGCAATTGTTAACTACTAACACTGGAACAATATCGAGGAATTCTAAGCTCTCACATTCAAATGAGAAAAGCGATTACAAATCTTATATGGAATATACTCAATCACTTAATCAAATCCATTCCTAGACGAACTCATCACAACAATATCATCACAAATTGAAAATAATAGGTTACTAATATCAACCTATTATTAACATCGAATCTATAGTTAATCGTATTTAAAATGTAAAAATATCACAGTCTATTTACGTTGCAGTTCAAATGCTGCGGGACTACTGGTCCCGATTCCTACAACGGTATCCTAACCGAGCTGCCGCGGTCCTGCTGCGCGGTGCCCCAGCCGGACAATACTTGTGCCCGGATAGATGCCTTCAGGGGCTGCAATGACCTGGTTGGATCGTACTTCGACAGCTTTGGCGGGGCGATAGGCGGCATAGTCATCGCGATTATTACCGTTGAGGTAACCTTTCCATTTAAAATAATCTTATAATCAATATATGTATTGGTAATGCTAAATTTCGCGTATAAACACGCCTAGAGGATTTATGAGGAGAATTACAAGACGCCAATTCTGTCGTAGTCTAGGAAAATGCTCTTGTAATGTCTTAGTCATTGTCTTGTAAAGAGTCCTCGCAAAACACTCCAACAAATACTTTGATATGTATTGTGTGATTTCCTCGTTGGTCGAGTGGTTGTAAGCGCGACTGCTTATCGAAAGCCTATTTAAGTTATTAGATTAGTAGTTACTAGTTTTCTAGTAGGGGCTCGAGTGTGGATTTTTGATCGGTGTGTACAGCAATAGGTTCATCTCTTATTGCATAATCGGACGTAAACGGAACGGGTGAAACGTGGGAGAGCATTACTCTTCTCTGGCAACCTCTTCGGGAATTATACGCTTTATATCATGTGCTAATCGTGAAAGACAGACTCACAGCAAAACAACCGGCATTCCCATTTAAAAGTGGACTTGAGCAACGCATGGATGGCTGAGCTTTGAAAATCGATTATTATATCATCACGCCCGTCCCATCACGTGATAGGCAGGGAGCACTCAGTAAATAATATTAATAATATCTTGAACTAATTATTTCATGGATTTCTCTATTTTTTCCAGGTTATAGCATTTGCGTTTGGCTGTTTCCTGTGCAATTCGATCGGTAATAAGAGGCAAAAGTCTGTTTAATATCTACCTGAGCGGAAAAATAAAACTTCGTGTTGACAGTGTTGGTTTAAGTAAAGCATTAAAATCAGTAGGTGCCTTCCTCGAACCTATGTCACCTGGGGACGTTAACATACTGACACTCTTACACTTGCACTGCGGTATGTCCGTTTCGAATTATGTGGGCAGTTTATTACACTGTGTCTCGGACATTCCTTTTACTTCATTATATCCTGTGTATAATCTCTCATTGAGTAACAATGAAGCCGTATCGTGGTATTTTTCTGTGATTGTCAATTCGTTTATGTATACACAAATTTCTCATAAAAAAGTCGAAATCTCTCAAAATTTTCTAAGAAGACAATTGTATTATATAAATACATAGATATACAATCTAAAACGACTATTAGCTTTTAAATAATTTCTTAATGTTCTAAATCGTAATCAACAGTGATGAAATCATGTACGCTTCTACAACTTATTCTTTATATTTTTCAAAATTGAGAAGTGAAATAAAATGTAGATAATAAGCAACAAAACAAACTTGATAATTGTTACACATTTATAGCACCAATAGCTTATATATAATGTCGTCCATCTTGAAAATCCGCTTCCTCGTAATTGCTGGATGTTACGAGATTCAAACGACTTGTCGTGGAATATTATCACAGTCCAGTACCGACAAAATTTGACTTTGTGACTGTCTTTGGAACATCATCTCTTGTTTGGATCCGTCGTTTAAAATTATCCCGTGGTTGCTCTTTGGGGCAATTTCATTCGACAAATTTCCGCGATTAGCATCCTTAACATTAATTTCTCTCTAAATCAATGTTCGTAAAGTACCACCCACGTAGGCTTCAAGACATTCTTGAAGTACGAAGACTGTTTTATGTAGGCAAGTATGGTTTTATTACAAAAGCCTTGTTAGGTTTAGATGGATTTTGCTATCGACGACAATGGCCTTGCAAATCTATCCCAAAGGGTCCATTACAGGGTCAAAGAAAACAACGTGCGATACATCGACAGATCATACTGCGTCTATTGCGAAACACAAAATGTCGTTCAGGTGGGCGGTATCTTTCCGCTTACTTTATGAAAATTAAACATACGAGTAGTTGTGCTGACTGGACTGTACAAGAGGAGCGAAAATTAACAATTTCGACACTCTTAGCCGTAACGATATCCGTTTATAGTTGAGCAGTTTCAAGCGAAAACTGTATTATCCAAAAAAAGAGAACTTTACTCCACTAAAGTTATACCAGTTACGTGCTTACTTGTGAAATTGAAACGTTTTCAGATTTACTACCATCAGTTTGGGTGCGTACGTACGTAGGTACGTAGATCCTTATTGTAATACAATAAGGATAAATTGGTCATATGACACTTTCGCTTAAGTAAGGCGTTAAAAGACGTCATTAACCTTTTAGATAAAAAATTTAAGTCCTTTATTAAAGCAAATATTTGTAAAAAAGCTTATTATGAGCCTGGAGTACTATAGAGTACTCCAGATACATCGACACGACCTCCAGACCTCCAAACACGAATGAGGGCCTAATGAGCAGTCTTTAAAACAGGGTTGTCTACTACTAATTTCTCCAAATTTTTATTGCGTCTATAACATTGGAATATCCGTATGAAAACTGAAACAAAGCAGCTTAGCTAAATTTTCTTTTTTATATTTTTGAGAGGATGCGGTTGACAAGATATAAAGAATAAAAAGCATACAGAGAAACACAGAGGAAGGAAGGAAGAATACAATTTTATAGACGTATTCAGTATACAATGTGTTCCAGTACTATAGATCAAAGAAAGGCTTAAAGGAAATGCTATTGAATATTGAATGTTAAGTATTGAATGTAAGGTTAAGGCTAATCGTTACAAAGTTTTGTGTTCATTTTTTTCATGAGGCTATATTTATATACGCACTTTATTTTACACCATAAAACTAGTTCCTGTTTTATGAATTGTTTACCTTTACCACTAAATAGAGAAAGCTGCAATATAACTTACTTTTATTTACTGTCGTTTCAACCTAATTTTCTAAAATCGAAGTGGCAAAAGGATTGTTCAGGGTGCGGCAAAATTTCACAATAAATAACTGTTTCAACAACATGACCTTTTTTTTCGTTGACGTGATTGTCATACGGCAAAACATATATAAACTTTTAAGGAGGCGGCACAATTTTCTTCCGCCTTGAGCGACTAACACCGACGCTACGCCACGTCCGCTCCCACTTACTTATATTTAAAAAAAAAGTAACATCACGCCTGTAATACCCGAAGAGGTAGGCAGAGGAAGGTAGAACATTCCCACGTTTCACCAGTTACGTTTACGTCCCAATATTGAATAGGTGGTGAGCCTATTGGCATACACCGGGTACATTTCCAGACTGCGAGCCACTACTAGAAAATATAAATTAGAAAAATCTGAGTGCTCGACCCGAGAATCGAATCCAGGACTTCCCGATCGGTAGTCGCCCTTGCAACC
Source organism: Jemadia suekentonmiller (assembly GCA_018245575.1). NCBI lineage: Eukaryota > Metazoa > Arthropoda > Insecta > Lepidoptera > Hesperiidae > Jemadia > Jemadia suekentonmiller. The sequence continues at coordinate 12,005 of DWDU01002936.1, forward strand.
AACACGACCAACGAGGCAGTCGTTTGTCGTGTGACTGCCCACTTACGTATATTTATTTTTATCTTTATCATCTTTATAATTTCAGCTATCAGATGTCCACTAACTAATCGACATTTGGACATAAGCCTTCCGGAAA
>DWDU01002937.1:0-12140 GCA_018245575.1 Jemadia suekentonmiller
TGCCATGCATCGGGCACATATCCAGACTCCGAGCCACTACTAGAAAATCTAAATTAGAAAATTTTAGGAGTGCCCGACCCGGGAATCCTACCCAGGACCTCCCGATCGGCAGTCACACTTGCAACCAACACGACCAACGAGGCAGTAATGATTAAAAGCAGTTGAATAATTCGATACAGGTAACATTATAATATAAACAGAGGCGCAATACAACAAAATTCCTAGTAAAATATGTGGCGGTCATTAAGAACATATCTCCGAAACTTTGAACCGACACTAGCACAGATATACGACAATATAAAATAAGCCCACATGTATATAACTCTGATAAGCTGCATGCAAGCATCCGCAGGCTGTTGCCGCGAGCACATTTATCATCGCCGGGTTCAAAGTTCCCACACAATAACCTTGTTGCTATGCGCGACACATTCTATATATGTCCAAATATTTTTAAGTACATTCTGCGCTGAAAAATGGGCGAATCGATTTAGCACATACGATGAGTGTGCTGTAGTGTTGAGTGATAAATAATACGTGAATCTTGTTTATTATGAAATGTCTTTATAGGTTTGTCTCTGTGTTAGTTTTCATTCTTATGCTATGTTTTGTTATGTTTCAAATGTAATGCGGTAACTGAAATAACATTACTATCACTAATCTAATTTCGTTCGGTATCAATTTATTGATGCGTTCGGTCATTTTACACGCATTCACTCATTCGATCTCTCATTCATTCGTTCATTCGTATTCATTTGTACCGATTACAAATAATTGAAACTAAATTAGAACAGTAAGTGTTTCTACCCAGTAACGTATACAACACTTGTTTTAGAACATACCAACACAAGTATTTGATAGAATACATTTAAGATGAAATTTTCCATAAAGACTTACGTTATATAAATTTGATAACGGTGAATTTACTTAAGCGATTCTTAAATTGCTTAAACGGATCCATTACATCATAATAGCATCCTATTTTGCTTTTATCGCGGGTGAATTCTAGCTAAACATTAATGTGTAAAAGATCATAAAACACGAAAGCGTCGGATGAAATTGTTATTTTTCAAATTGTAGCTCCACAGAGCGCTGATGGAGATTCATTGGACCGGCGCATCATTTATCAAGTAAACCCGGTGCAAGGTTTTGTAGCGACTTCTCTAGATTTTAAACTTCATTACAGCCAGCAAAAAGTGCATGCTATGATTAAACTTTCATTTTAACCTTTTTACAGTCGGTCTACGTTTAACCGTTCAATTACAGAAAACATTTTATTGTTTTATTTTCCAGTTGCGGAAGCGAGTTTGTGATCTCAGTTGTTCATACGTTTATTATTTATAGTTTCGTGTTGATTTAACTTTAATTTATATTTTTGTTTCACTTGTATTTTTTTTATTCTATCGTTATAATTTATACAATAGCACACAGTATTTCAAACCATTATTTAAATATTTACGTTTCTCATTGTATGTGTGTGTGTGTGCATATATGAAAAATATATAAAGACAAGTAATAAAAAGACTAACGTAACTATTACTGTTCAGAATCCTTTAAAAAACCTAATAATTTTTTAAATTCATTTCCTCCACATTGTCAATTTTAAATTTATCCGCCACCGGCAATAATAAGTGTGTTGAGGTTGCCGGTAAATTTGTTATATGTTAAGTTTTTTGGTTTTAACAACTGTCATTGTCTACTGTTCAACCATCTTATATTATTATTATACCATCGCCTATAATTACGGTCCTTTTCATTTAATTCCGCAAAACACGCATCTATAGTGTACGAAAACTTTACAATTACTTATTGCAGAGTTCTATCCTTACCTGTCAAGTGACAAATGTAAGTTTCGGAGCATCGCCCTAACTTCGAATAAGATTTCATTGCAAGGTGTATAAAGATTTCACTGTTTGTGTTGGTCAAATGTACCAATATCCCGCGCGATAACTGTCCAATGATCCGTCGTGAGCGCAATGATAGAAGAATACGGATGAGAGAAGAATATCGAATGTGCTAACAACCCATTCCCCATACAAAATCTATAGGCGCACGTCACAATAGAGCTCGAGTGGCGCTGACGCCGCTGACAGCTGTTTTGTTCCCCCAGTCGTTTACACCGCGGAGAAAGAAAAAGTTTCGCGAGCATCAAACTATTCCGGCCAAATAGAATACCGGCTAGCATAGAACGACACCGACTCTTATATTACTAGCCAATGTGTTATAAACATATTGATAATACTTTTTGATGTATTGAGGTTCGGGCACAATATATGTGCTTATGTATGTTATACAGTCACGCTTGGTTCCTTAAGGGGTACGCAGAGAGCACTAGTGCGGAATATCTCTATATTTGTAAAGAACCTGATTGTTTTACTTTCATTATATAAAGTTGTAAAATTGATTTTCGTATGTAGTATTATGAATGTTTTAGAACGAAGTGAAGTAAATTCTTAATTCTTTTAACTAAACATCTCGATAAAAGTTCTGGAAGTCTCCGTTTTATTCTTTTAGTAGCGATTAAAATTTTAATTCGACTGCGTCGTTGGTCGAGTGACTCGATGGTCGATCGACGACTACCGACCGAGGGTCTGGCTTCGAATCCCGCGTAAGATGATATTTTGATTGTTCTAAAATGAAATTTCTAATAGTGGTTCCGAGTTTGGATTTGTGGCTGGTGTATGTCAAAAGGCTCACCACCTATTCCATACTGGGACGTAAATGTAAATTACGTAAAAGTGGGAGTATGGTAACCTTTGCCTAACTTTTCGAGGATTACAGGCGTGGTGTTGCACAAAATATTATCTTAAATGTTAACTTTGTATCTTATACGTAAGCTATTAATATTTATTTTATAATTTCAGAGTAATTTTACTGACAAAAATTTGTAAATTTTTTATTGTGACATGGAGTCATTAATTTCTGTTTCATTTATCTTGAAGTTATATTAATTTATATACGGCGAGCTATTAAAATTTTTTATAGCAGCGGCCACCCTATTCACAATGCTAACAGAGGGTGACTGTTATGTAGGCATTTTTATTTTACGCGATGACACTCCGCACGAAATAGCAAAATTGGATTTTACCAGTTTAAGAGCTTTCTGGATGTAAAACGCGGTTTTGTGTTAAAGCCGCCCAGTACCTTTTATTTCATCTTTATTATGGGGAATATTTATATAAACTCTAGCCCATAAAAAAATATTGCCCATCCTTCATTATATCCACTTGAAAGGGAATTTAATAAATATTAGATATGTTGAGACATCGCCACACACACGACCATCTGATCTCAAAGTACGCAGATTTGAAAAGATCCTGTGTTATGCTAATCAGACAGCAGATGAACTACATGATCTCCAAACATATAAAAAAATTTTATATACAGACACAGAACGATTGCATGTGCTCACACATATTTGTCTTGGGTGGAAATCGAATTCCGGCCTAGCAATCAAGTTCACTAACCACTGAACCTACGGAATAAAATAAGCACTAATCGTTTATTCAAGACCCACTGGGTACGTATCGTTATCCACATTTCAGACAAACACAAATACAAATACTATAAATATACCAAATCGTTCACGGTTGCGGGCTGTGGGCACTCGGAATTTCACGATACGACGTACAATGGCGGACAATATTCCGGGCATTATCGGATCTACGTTACATTACAGTTGAGGAGAAATTGGATGTGAAATAAAACGGAGTTGCAGGAACTTGTATAGGGTGAACGACGTGGTAACAGTTGGTGCTGCGAAAGAACATTGAGCAGGCGAACTTGGTGCAAGGACGGCGGCCCGCGGCCCCCGCGGCCAACTTCCTTTTGTCTCCTACCGTTTTATATGTGTAACACGTCATTGCTAGCTCTCTATTTGATTTGAAACTTTACATATTTTAATGTTAAAGCGTATGTATGGGTATGTACTCATTTCTATTCACATACGATTCAAACGACTATGCGATGTGATTGCGAATTTATAAATGTAATGCTTATTTGGAATGATAAAAAACGTTTCGAACAAAAATATCACACCTGAGCTGAAACATTTCGCCGAATGAAAACGGAAATGAAATTAAAAAGCAACTGAAAATAGATTAATTGTGCCAGTTCTTTACGCGAATTTAGTTTTAGACCGATGACGCAACCAGTTTGAGGGTCGGTCAGACGCGAAAGCGAAAGACGTAAGCATTAACCTTTTATACGAAGCACAAACCGCTCGATCACTCGGAGATGACCCGGGAAGTGGGATATTACGGAAACTAAACCACTTGCAGCTAATGGCGTGTTCAGGCAGACTTTTATTGCGTTTTTCCACTCACTAATGACACGGTCACATTCTTCGGGGCGCCGCGGACAATACCACGGGCGAGGCCCGCTGTGCCACCCCTCAAATGAACGTATAAAATACTGGTCTAACCTACTTTCAACTTTATTAGTTCTTAGCGAACGGCGATTCGAGTTTCGTATATCTGTTGATATTACGCAAGTGTTGCAATGTAAATAATTTTAAAAACCGTTCTTACAGAAAAAAAATGTGCTTTGTGGTTTAAATTGATTTTGTTCGCGTACTTTTTAAGGGTTGCGGTACTCTTAACACAAAGTTTTTAACAGCATTGAGCGTTTACCATTTAGTATGGCTTCCGTCTTTACAGGTTCTTGGGCAAGAAAGTTTGAATGTTCTGAGAGAAATAACAATTTCGTAATTACGCCGTTCTTATTATATCGTTACTTGTCCATTGAAAATTTGGAAGTATTTTAATATCGCAATGGAGGTACGTAACAATCAATGTATACAAAACGATGATAATAAAGGAATTTAATAAAGTTGGTTTACACCACGATTACCGGAGATAATGCTCCTGTGAAAGGATTATGGGTTGGAACAATGCAGGCGATTATCTCAGTGTCTGTCAGTTACATCGTGGCTCCCTGTTCGGGAAGCAATGCGGACGGATCTATATTGTGACCGAACTGAATAATGTTTAGTCAATAAACGCAATACTATAGTATGAAATATGCATATTCTACATTTAACTGTTGCATAACGGAATACAAATGGAGCAAAAGTGTTTGGAAACTTACGGGATTTTATTAAACATTTTTATCGTTCTACTGTTGAGCTCGGGTCACTTCTCACAATGAGAACAGTTAAGGCCACAATATACCACGCTGGCCCAGTGCGCGGTGTCAGAGCCAGATGCAGTCATGTTTTCATACGTGTACATTGGTCTTTTTTAAGTAAACCACTATAACATCTTTTAAAATTTCTTCAATAACGTTTAATTAGCAGAAAAATAGCGTATTTTGAAAACGTGGTCGGATGTCGTTAACTGCAGAGCGGATAATGGTTTAAATGAGTTGGTTTCGCATTCACCGTAGATAAGACAGCTGTTAAGGGATGGCGGGCACAATGCAAACGATTGTCCCGGCGTCGCCGCGCCGGTTATTGTGTGTAAACGAATTACAACAGATTAAAACGTTCTCGTCAATTCTAAACAATCATATTGCCGTTTAGAGATTTAGCGACGTGTTCGTTCGAATTTATAGTGTTGGTACAATTACGGTTTGGTATCGGTACAAGTATCGTTTCGTATTGGTACAAGTTAGATTATGGTTTATAATGTATGTTATTGTATAGTTTTTCAGCAAGGTGAGGGAAAATAATCAACCGCTTTAAGCATTCTACTATTTTACCCCAAAAAACTTTTTAGGAAATACTGCATTACTGTTATTGAATACACTTATATGCACTTGTATCAATTAGTATGAAGACTGATGTTATTGAATATACATTGCATTAATAACTTTTATACATATCACGCTAAATATTCGTACCAAACTTTATTGTTTCATACAATCTAAAATGTATGTACGTACAAATAATTATGTTCCGGTATTTGGATTGGTTCGCTTTTAGCTTTGAGTGAACAATACCAATTTCCTAAGCGGTATCGGATCTCAGCACAGGTGTTTCGCGACACGTGAACAATAGAAGCTTAGGCCGGCGAGTCAGCAACGAAACGCGTGCCAAGCGAACAACGCTGGCGACTGCCAGCTGAGCGCTACAAATGCACTGAACTGATTCATAGAAAACTTCTTATTGGCTTTTTCTTCTCCATAACTTTTTGCGTCTCGATGTGAAGATGGTTAAGGTAACAATATAGACTAATACAGATATATTACTTGTTACTACATGTATGAATAGTGATGAATGTAGAAAAAGTACGGAGGCTCTGTGAGGATTAATTTATTTGCCACTCGGTGCTGTCTGCCTATGCCGTAAGGGCGTGGTGTGATAATGTTATAACGATAAATATACGGGGCTACGGTGTTTTAATAAAAATACCAGGTCACCTCAAATGAATCATAAGAATGTTAATAAGGGATTTGAAGTAACGAATTTTTATGTTTCCCGTTATCTAGTATAGCTCTGACGTGTACCGTGATAGGTTGAAAAGAGATGATTAAGTCGTAAATGTACAGGGAAGTTTACCAACATTTTCAAGCAACTGACTGCCTCGTTCGTCGTGTTGGTTGTAAGCGCGACTGCCGATTATTAGGTCTTAGGTTCAAACCCAGGTTGGGCATATTGGCTTTGGACGACATAGATTTTCTACTTATATTCTGTGTACGCGCCCGGTGTACGACGTTCATTTCAGTACCTAATTTATAGTGGGACGTAAACGTAACTGGTGAAACGTGGAAGTGTACTACGTTCCTCTGCCTACCGCTTCGGGGATTTCAGGCGTGACGTCACGTTACGTATATTCAAGAAACAGCGGGCTCTGTTGGCTTCACCTGCAGACCGTAGTGTGATGAAGTAATACGACTCGTTGCGGCACGTGCGCCGCGTTACTTACCATCTACCAACAATTTGTTTTTTCCACCCTCAAGAAAAAACTCCAGCTAACGCTCGCCGCTTTTTAGTCCCAATTTATTCTTCCAATAAACTTTTCCGCTTTGCTTTTGCACGGCGATGTGCTTAAAATATTTAAACAGTTTATGTTGCCCTCACATATTCATGCCGTGCCTTATGACTTAAGCGTTATAACATAAACTCTCTTGTTCATCGGATTTTGCGCTTTTTCCATATTTGCTTCATCCGTTTAACACGTACGCGATACAGATTTGTGTTCCACTAAGTTGTGAGTATGGTAAGCTACAGATAGATAAGAAAAGTTTGACTGCCTCGTTGCTGCTACTACATACATACTATTGATTATTGGGTTTTTATAATTTGAATTTCCCAGCAATAGTTCGGAGTCTGGATTTATGCATCGGTATAGCTTTCGATGTCTAAATCCATAGTGATGTCGGTATGGATTTATACATCGGTATAGCAATAGACTCAACCCCGATTCGATTCCACTATGCAACGTGAAACATAACTGTTAAGTCGTGTGATTATACTCGTACTATACGTAACTGGCTACCCATTAGGAAAAATGTAGGCGTGATGATTTAAAAAAATGACGGGTTTTTATTTGAGACACTGTCTGGTTAGCGGTTGTACGCCCGCTGGTTCTACGTTCAAACGGACCGCGACAATCGCTTCCATGCTAAATGTCATGGTAGCCATTGTTCTATTTCGCCTTCCCACTCCCACTCACGCCTCCCCAACTTGAGCGGCTGACGCGCTGGCATTTATACACCCTTACCTGGAAATAGTCATGAAAAATGTACACCTCTCAATCGATATGCAACTAAATTATTAATAACCGAAATTCATTAAATCTAAACGAGAACGTTTAAGCTATCAGCGCCATCTCTGAGCGAACTTCATAAATAAGCTTTCAACTGTGACGTGAAACAGTCAATTGTGATTTAATTTATAGAACAGCGGTTAATAATCTGTATTGTGAACTTAGTAAATGACAGTGTTGTAGTAAATTTAGTGAGTTGAAGTGAAGAATAAGAGGGGCGGCGGGTGGACGTTAACTTAATATGGCGGGGGCATCACGGCAGTTTGTTCGAGACGAACATCCAAGCAGCGTGAGTGCTGGCGGAATGTAGGGTTGTCGTGCTATAATTTATTGCTTTTTCATTCGCTTATATTCATCATTATCTAGTCTTTTATCGTTCCAATGTTGACTTGGGGTCGGTAGTCAGAATGAGAGCGTTAGGGCCATAGTCAGCCACGCTGGCCAATTACGGCTTCGCAGACTTCACAGGCGTTAAAGAACATCTTTTGTCTGAAACTTAAAACTAGTGGGGTATCACTGTTTTAATGATTATCAATTTAATACCAAGCTCAGAGAGATAAGACAAATTTAAATAGAATAAGACAATGGTGTAGAAAACATAGGGTGCGGTCATTATTCCAGTGACTATTCATTCGCGTGACTGTCCTATTTAAGTCCACTGAGAACTAGATAAACGTTGAACGCACGGATATTACCCTAATGATAATGTGCCGTAATGATTTGATTTGATCGCTCATTTAGTCGATGTTCTACTGAGCCTGATTCTACGTCATATAAATTGTACGCTACATTGACTATTTGAAATTGTTAATTTTTATACATAGACTATATATTAGTATAATAGTTAATGAATAGTTAAAAAGCGATTGAAATTTACTATTATTGTTATGAGGAATTTTATGTGAAAAATAATAAATGTGTTATCGTCGAATACTCAGCCCTATATGGAATTTACGGTCGCGCTATCGAAAGAAATCGCGCGCAAATAATTATGGATTGCTAAGACTTTTAGGTAAAAACTTGTTAACCCACCGTGCACCCTGGCGGGTTTCTGCCCCACTACACGAGCAAGTGACGTCATCATTACAAGCGGCACACACACATGCACGCCCTAGCGACAACTTCATTAGGAAGCCATAAGTCGACGCGACGCGAGAGGCATCGCTCGGCAAACTCGATGTATTACACTGTTTGCTTTTTAGCGAGTTACGAACGTGACATGAAATTTCTTGGTGTATGTACTTTTAAGCGAATCTCTTACGTAACAAATCGCTCGTGAGGACCGAATCAGCTGTTTGTAATTATGTATACTTCTCTAGTTTGCCCGGTTGTACGTTAAGAAATACCTATTTTTTAAGTTATAGTAACATGCAATCAAAATAACATACTTCACTTGATACTAAATTATTTATTGATGAAAATATGGTAGTGGGTTAAACATATATGTCGCAGAACGGATAATATAATCGCTAGAGTAGACGTGTGCTGAGGTGGAGACCACGGTTTGATAAACGTAGCGTGGAACCCCCACCAGCTAGGTGGAGTGACGATATATGTAAAGTGACTGGCAGCCGACGGAAACTGATGAAACTAATAATAGAATGGTTCATCTAGACCTTGCCATTTGTTATTTAGAAATAAACCACATGAATTAATATAAAAAACCGAAAAGAATTTCAACAACCCTCGTGTGAATTTTACCATTTATATGAATAGTATTTTCTCCGCTTATAACTCTATAAAAATCATAAAAACGTAGTAAGGGCCATCCCCATTTGTGTGGCTATTTGCATACGATACAAACGCCGGACGAAGACAATGGTGTCCTCGACAAAGCTCGTTGGCCGTCGACAATAAAAGTGTATTTGCGAAGAAATTTAATAAAGCGGAAGTGGACGCTGTTACGGCGCGCCCCTACAGCCTTCGGACGCATTCGTGGCTCGTAGTTGGACGAGGGCGCACTACCCTTGTACGTAATATGTGTTATATATTCGCACGATTCCTATTATTATGAGCGGTGCGTTGTTCACGTTATAATTTAATTTTTCTAGCACATTCTCGACCAAACATTCTTTTGTTTTAACTTCGATTACCAGCGGTAAGGTTTTTATAGCGTTTATTTATTTATATGTAAATACTTGTAATACGCCATGAAAATACTATATTAAGTACACTATTTCAGTGTGTAAAAACAAGACATTTCGTTTTTAAAAATAATGTCAAATTATGAAAGGAATAAATAATACCTAGGTAATGTATAAATATAGCAGATTTTCATATCACTGTTCTACATTCAGTTTTTAAAACGATTACATTCAAAAATCGTATGCATGCTTAAAGAAATTCCTATTTACAATTTACAGGACTTTTAGCAGATTTTTACACAAATATATGAACTAAAACCCCAGAAACGGTATTTTGCTGCTTTATGAATATAAAATAAATTAGGGTCTACAAAACAAATATCTTCACTGTAAAATTTCAATAGTCAGATCACATCATTTTTCGCTAAGAGAATATATCTAGACATATGAATTTGTATGCATATGTATATATTTGTATGCATATGTATTTTTTCTCTCTTAAGTTTCTCATTCTAAGTGACCAATGTCTCGGCAGAAACAAACATTCAACAATATCCTGTCCGGTATTTAATACATAAACATATTTATTTTGCACGAAATATAATTTAATTCTGTGCGGAATGAAACAGATTTGAGTAGGATTTGGAATGCTTCGGGATTTGTTTATTTTAGCGCGTCACAAGCGGCTCCCGGCGGATAATCGTGGTCGAATGGCGAGTGAGTGATGATACTGCGTAGGTCCTTGTAAAAACTACGGTACCACGTACGTCGGATATGGTATTATAGTGTATTTTCCGCTAAAAACTATGGCACGCAGTATTTTCAAGAAAGAACTATTTTGCTGTGTCGTTAGTCGTAATATATGTTAGCTTGACTTAGAGCCAAGCTTCCAGTAAGTATATCACATTGTATTAACAAACTTCACATGAGGACACATAAATGGAAAGGTTACATGTAACTATAAGCGATAAATGAGCGCATTAAAATCGATATAACTATGGCATTCCTGAGTCCTGACTTCCATACAACCTTGAGAAATATACGCAGAGTTGCGTAATAATGCTAACGTCTTACGTTAGTTTTATTTATAAAACTAACATGACGCCTGTAATCTCCAACTAGTTAGGCAGAGGATTGCAGAACAGTCCTATGTTCAGTTAAGCAATCGTTTTACTATTTAAGTAGTCCTTAATTACTGCAATGAGGTTTATCTAATCGTTATACGAAGATAACGATGGAAACTAATTTTGTACCATGTTCTTTGAAAGCGAAAAATTGTATTGGAAGTTAAGTACTGGCGGTGAATCCATATATTAAATTTACATATTATCAATAATGTGCAAGTATCAGTTCGTCACAGCAACGAAGGCATTTCTTTGGAGACAATATAACATGCAAATTGCGATTAGCTAATATACCTTGCACATAGTGGGCATTTTCCTTATAAACTGCCTCGTTGGTCGAGTGGTTCCAATGACGAAAGCTGATCGAAAGGTCCTGGGTTTAAATCCCGATCCCGAGTACCCGCATCCCAATAGTACCCGCTACTGAATTTATCTTACTTATATTTTCTAGTAATGGCTCGAATATAATTGTTCAATTGTGGGAGTGTACTCTTCTGAAACTCCTTTGGAAAAATACAAGCGTAATGTTAAGTTTGAAGGTTGAATCCCAGAAAGACAATATGCGTGTCGTAGATACCTGTATCGTAGTTGTCTACAAGACATCGTAGCACGGCCGTAGCTACGTAAAACTTGCACAGAGCGACAATGAAGAGATAAATATAAATTGAATAGTGCAATTTATAAAAAAAAAAAAACGTAACATCAAGCCTGTAATCCCCGAAGAGGTAGGCAGAGGAATGTAGAACATTCCCACGTTTCACCATTTAGTGCAATTAGTGCAGTTAGTTAATGCAATTTATAGTTAATATTATTATCATATCTTCATAATGTTCACGACAAGTCCCTCAAGGGTTAGGCAGAGAGCACCGATAACATAGCCAATATCATAAATAAAATCAGCTTCAGATTCAGATTTCTACATGACTCACCGTACAAAGTCAAATTAATGCAGTGTCACCTCGAGAACAGCTCTACCGGCTGAAGGCTTTATGAATCGCGACTGAGTTAATGTATTTGTTGAATATTACACTCATATAAATTCGATTCTCTCTGTTTTCATAATGAAAGAAATGTCGTAAAAAATGTAACATCACGCCTGTAATCCCCGAAGAGGTAGGCAAAGGAATGTAGAACATTCCTATGTTTCATTAGTTACGTTTACGTCCCACTATGGAATAGGTGGTGAGCCTATTGCCATGCATCGGGCACATATCCAGACTCCGAGC
>DWDU01002938.1:0-12139 GCA_018245575.1 Jemadia suekentonmiller
TGACGTACAAAAAGTGTTCCAATGAACCAATTTTGAATAAATGATATTTGAATATAGGGTACTTGTGTTTAGAAGTATATATATATATATATATTTTAGTATGTGTTTCAGCTGTTTATTTGCCATAGCATAGGCTTTGCCTAGATTAGGAACTCTTACACAACTGCAATTTTAGTTGACGCACATGAAATATTTTATTCTGACTTTTCAACACTTATAGCTTTTAAACGAACTCTAGTCTCCTGAATTTTCCATATTAGTAACGGTATTTAAAAAAATATGTGCGAGTGAAATGGTCGGACATGCCTCAGGCTCAAATGTACTAACATATATACATGATATGTAACAATGTAACGTTGATAAAATAAAAATAAAGCCTAATTTTGTTTTGGATGCTGCGCGTACCAGAGTACCAATATTTTGTTATCTGTCATTGTATTACGGTATTTTACACGGCTATCCCGATTGAGTTTCCTGTCAGAGCGTGTCAAAACAGCGCAGCCTCGGACAGGAAATCGGGGATTTTGAAACCGTGCACCGACAGGGAAATTAACTATTTTCATCGGATACCTAAATTTCTGAATGCGATTTGCTGAATAGACGCCCCTTACCACGGTATACTCGAATGATATTTTTATATCAACTTGAAATCCTAACAGTCTTCATTAAATCGTTATTATTATATAATCAACCTGCCGTTCGCAATCGCGCTAGCCACCAACTCGAGCAAGTTGGCAGTATTAATTAGCAGTTACCAAATACAAGTATGTATGTACCTGTTTAGGACTATGTCGCAATTGTCTCAGAACCAAATAGTAAAACTTTTTTTCCATTTATCAACCGTTTATCTAAAAAATACTAAACATCTCTTCAATGGGGTTAGTTTAATATACAAATTCACCGGTACAATAGTTCTTTAGTAGCCCGCAATCGACCGCACGCCATATCTGCGTACTGTACATCAGTTAGCCAGCCGTCCAACAGTCCATTCAACCAACATTTTGGATATTTACCAACGTTTAGTTAACGCTGTGTACACATACTGCTGGGACGTGTTATAATTAGTTTTTAACTGCATGTGGAATTTTACACGTATGATAAGATTTATTCTATGACGGCCTATTCATAAAAACCTACAAATGTAGGTATTGAATGAAATACATATGTTTTTTTTTTGTTTTGTTCCTGGGAGATGTACAGTTTCTACTGTAGGTAAATAAAAAATGTACATTTTAGACTGTAGGATAGGAGGTACAATTGTTTATTGATAGTTCCTTAAACAGCCGTCAAGTGACATACAATATAATTCTTGAAGCAATTTGTATGATTATGAACACTGGTTGTTTATATGGTTTCGCTCGAGTGTCTGTCGAAATGCGAAATTTTGCAAATGTTTGTAATAGTGCAATTTGTATGATGACTCCCAATTGTCATAAAATACATTCATTAATTTGTGTATGACGAACGGCAAAATAAACAAAAGTTTTAAAGACTTTATCTTTATGTTTGTTGTATTCATTTTTTTTAAATTGAAGAACGTACAATATGCAAGAGCACAATGAGAAGCATCAACTAAATATAGAAATAAACAAAGTTTCCACTTAAAAAACATTTAATTATATACAAAAATTGTACCAGAAAAGACATCACATGCTTTATAACTTGAAATTATTATTTCATAATTTTGCATCCGTTAGCACTATCAAATCGCGGAAATCGAACCTTTGCGGATTCGTTTACATAGTCGACGTCATTCACTGAGCCGAACGCCTAAACAGCCAAATGGCGGAGCGGCTGATGGTCCAATCGGCTATCCGCGCATTCTGCCCATCAGTTAGTTGCCGCTTGCTAATTTACCTTGCGGAAAATTTGTAACTTCTCTAAACAAATAAATGGAAACTGTTTGATTTAATTCAGCTTCCGGCTGAAAGGATTTTCAATTAGTTTTGTTAACTTTTTTCATCCGTGTCTCGTATTTGAAAACGAATTCACTCGGTCTGTTTGTTGCAATAAATTGCCGTTCAATTATTTAATTCAACCGTCTAGATTGAGTAATCAGTGATTTTGAATATGCTTTAAAATAATTCCAAAATCTATCTCTGTCTTAAGTACAGATAAAATTTGAAGTTGAAAATGTCAAAGCGCTATCTTTGTATTTGTTTACAAAAATGTCGGTGCTTTTGCTGCAAAATTCTTGATTAGAAGAAAGAAAGTGTTATCGTGATACCTGTACCTACTGCTATATTTATTCCTAAATAAATAATAGATAAATTGATAGAGAATGGAACGCAGAGGAAGGACAGAAAAATAATAAAGCGGCGACGGTTATGCACAAGGATGGCGATTGATTTAAAAAAAGATAAATCCGCACGAATTAGACGTTTAAATGTTGACGTGACTCAAACCGTACTGTTAGGTATAGGTATCATAGAAAACAGCAGCCTTGAAATTAATAAGAAGATATATCATTTGTATTGTCATTTGCCAATAAAAATCCATAAGACTACAATATACGCAATAAAACTATTAGTTGCATATCAATAAAGATTCTCACACAACCTGTTTTTAGTTCACAGCACGGTTCTGATCGTCGTGACAGCGGAGCAATCTGGTTTTATGCAAGCCGTGCATTTGACCTTTGCGTTGTACTATAGCTTCTGCCTGCGCCTTGGTTTGCATAAATAACAGTATTGTAATGAATCTATGCCTCGCAGCATGCCTCTATGATCTGCGAGGCATTTCTGTAATAATCTAATATTCATTAACGTTATATGTACTTGCTTTCCAATTGTGTCTGATTCGTACTTTAAATTTAACGTCGTCTATTTATAAAGTAATTAATTCTACAACTTTTGCGGCTTTACGGATAGATGAGTTACTTTGGTTTAAATCTTTCCAATATGCACAGTAACAAGCGTCATTTAGATATTTTCTTCACCTTATCAGTCCTTTTGTTTCGACCCCGTTTAACCTATGGCTAACTCAATTCTAATCTTTAACATTTTTTAGAGCGACTGCCTCTTCGGGAATTACAGGCGTGACGTTACGTTTTTACGTTACTTCTACTTATACTCGTATTTGTCAATGTTCACTCGACGTAACCTAGAGTCTACTAGACGTAATATGTTACTAGGTATTATAAGCGTGGTTGCTTGAGATTCCCAAAGTGTCGTAGCTTACTCGTTGTTATTTTATACAAAACATGTTGCGATATTTATTATCGTGCACTAAACGTTATTGGAATCAAACTTTTAAATTTATTGCGTGAATTCAGACCAATATTAATTGATGAATATTTTAGTTTAAATGGATTTCCGTTTACTTCCATTCCATTCGAAATTAAACAGTGAATTAGGCCACGTCTAGTTCGAAATTTCAAATAAAATTCTTAAAAAAAGTTCTTCCTGATATTAAGTACACATATCTTGCCGCCTCTAGAGTTCAATATGTTGTATTGTTTGTAGTCTTAACGTGTCTTTCTATCAAAAATTTTAAAGTGTCATTTTAAATCATATTTTTGAAATTAATAAATTACTTACATAAGCAAAACTGTGGTTAAAAAGTTGTCTCATGTTATTTGTATTTAAGAACAAAATATAGTTAAAAATGAATTATCAATTAAGTTCGTCAATTATACAAAAGTTCGTCAATTGAAATGCATCTGCGATATTTATGAAATCGCCAGATCCGATTGATCTGAACGGACGATTAGCTGTATGGTGCCCATAGCGCCATCAAACCATCAGCCATTTAACAAGATTGATCCTCTCAATGCAGATTTATGGAAATATCGCGACACATTGATGAATTTTATTTAACTACTTGTGGTTTTTTTTCCTAGCACTACTTTTTTGCTAGTTATATTTGTATACATCTATGTATCGTTCCAAATAAGTATGTTGTGCGTCGTAAAATATTTAGATTTAATTAAATAATATTTAATTGCAATAAGTTTGGGACAGGTGACTGTCAAAATTGGGAACTACCTACGCATGTATATTTATAATATGTCGTATAAATTTTATTTTTATTTAAATCGACCTCATCCTTGCTTAGATTTGCCATTATTTATAGTAATGGTGATGGAAATTGTTGATATATTTTTCGTAAATTTATTTCTATACGTACTTACCGACTACAAATTCGATTTCTTTGTTTCGTGAACAGTCTTGAATAATTCTTGGAATACGATGTCAGAAATCTTTACGTCTATCACATTTCATGCATTCCTTTAATTTGTTCAATAATATAAGATACAGTACATCAGTTTTCATTACCCACGAATAAAGATCTCGGCTGCATAACGTAAATTGCATCCTCGAGTGGATTCAGGAAATGGCCTGCGCCTGCGCAGCTATCTTCCATCGTTTATCCTGGTACTAATAGCCATGTTTCGCGCTATCGCAACGGGCACTCAGATTTGTCATTCGCTTGGTATTCATTAATTTACATATTGATGGCCGATGACTTGACGAAATGGCAGTGAGTAAGCGATGAGATTGCTATGAGAGCGGTGACAAGTTGTCGCGATATGTGGACATTCTGGTACGCTCTTGTAATTTGCTAGAAATATTGATTGTATAACACGTAGTAGTATATAGTAAATGGTAACTTATTATTTCACGCCACGATGACGATTGAAAACTTTCGGAGTTTTTGATCTTTCATTGGAATGCAATCTCTTTTCAGATAGTTTAGGACTTAGCTTAGTTTGTATCAGGTAGCTTGGATAACATGAAGAACGTTCACGTTCCGAAGTTCATATGTTTGGCGCAGTAAGTATTTGACGGGTGACTGTTAGCGGCAAATTATCATAAAGGTTTTCACACGTTGACTGGTTGGTTTCGATTTTTATCGTTAGGTATATGTTAAACCTTGTCGGAAGCTTTACAGTCAGTGTAAAAACACTAAAGGTAGCCTGCGGCACCTGCTCAGCACTGTGAAATGAAAAGAGTCTCAGCCACATAATATATCTTGATGACCTAAAGCTTTTAAAGTCCAAAACCTTGGCTTCAATTATAACGCAGCACAATTACCAATATTAATTAACATTCTTCTTGTCCCGTGTAAGCCTTATTAATTTAGAAAATTAGCACTAAATCTAGTGTATTAATGCATTATTAGTACTAAATGGATCTCCTTACAAATCTTCTTCTTCGTCGAGTCGATAGCTGGTTGTAAGTGATCCGCCATTGTGGTGAAAGGATTAGTCGCAATGTCGAGGGTGCGCCGGGCAGTATATGTTCGTTACAAATCAAATTGACGTTTATGCAACTGCAGGACTATAATTTTCAATAGAACTATTTAGTTTTTATATCGATTTAAACGTTTTCATATCTCAAATACCAGTGTACGGGGGAGGTCTGGGTAAATGGAGCTCAGCTGTGGTCACTTTAAAAGTTTTCGGTTCGTTTTATTAGTGATAATTTAAAGTTTAATGAGCAATGTCGTGACATGAGAAGCGCACTACTCCCAATCTGCCGATGACAGATAATAATGAATTTAAAACTTTACGAGCGAGGATCTTCATTAATTTTTATAGTCACCATTACGTACAGGACATCTCGGTATCCAATCGTCACAGGGCACTTGTATAAAATCCTTTTTGAACTGAACTAATGAACGTTATCTCCAATGAATTTTAAGATTTTGCTCGTCATTAAAATGCTCTGTGACTTTAAATGTCAGATCATAAAGTGACATCCGATCGCGAGTCTCGGGTGTAAAACACATTCATATATATTTTCAAATTTACATAAATTGTTATATACGTTTCCATTTTGTTTACACGTCTCATTAATATCTCATTATGTTACTATTGATTTGCATATTTTCTATTAAAAATTTATAGTTAAAAATCTAATGAAATACAACTAGTTTATCGGTGCAGTTAACTTCTCCGTTATCGTCATAACGATAAGCGTTCATCGGTGAACAGTCGTCGATCGTATCGTGCCCGCATCGTGTGTCATGACAGAGCGAGTTATATGTATAAACCATACACCATTATGTAAATAAATAGATGGTAATTTAATATTTCCAATGATGATTTGTATTGCGTGTTTCATTTGTAGATTATGTTAATCTCGCGTTAATTTAAAATTTAGCGTCCGTTTCCCCATCGTTCACTGGTAATGTATTAAGAAAGATACTTTATGTATTAGACAATCGACCAACTACCGCCGAGTGAACGAAAGCGATTGTAGCAGACAGGCTGTGAGAGATCGTAACGAGTAAATTGTTATTTTATGTATTTCGAGAAAGTTATAAAGTAGGTATATAACTAATGCTATTCAATGCGATAAGTCTCGATTTATCCATATCTTTCGCTGTAGATTAAAATCGATTCTTAGTTGCCTATCGTAGCAGGCCTATTGCGGTCCCGGTTTCTAGCATCGGTTGTAATCAGTAGGAGTGCGTATAAATTTAAAATAAAATTTTTAATTTATCGCGTCTCGCTGCCCACTTGATGTGGGACACCTAGATTCGTTACCGCTTATGATGACCGTCGACTTCCGGCTGACGCCAGTTCACAACATCTCGTTCAATATGTAATTTATTGGTGGCATTTATTACTTACAAAAACTAATTAAGTTCAGCAACTGTTTGTCTAATTGATATAATTTAAAAATAAACCTGCTGGCCTTACGCGTCATTGACATTAATTAATATAACACTTTATCATAGTATAAACAATAATAATAGTAAATAAATCTATAAATAATAATTAGGGTGCGGAGGGAGGCCAAGGTTAATCTTTTCTTAATAAAATATACCAGAGACTGGCTGATGGGGGAGTCAAAAGTCTCCGAAACCAGCGTGCATGTATGAGAGCGATGAATGTAGAAGAAGCGCGGCAGGTTTGTAAGAATACAGATATTTGGTGCTCGGTGCTCTCTCAACTTACCCCATGTAGGATTTGACGTGAAGATGTGTATGTAAATAATAATAATATTTGGAAATATTAGACCTCAGTGTTATTTAAATAACACATGTTAACTGAACAAGCAAAAAAATTTCGGAAACAAAATATGGTGTAGAAGAAACACATCAGGTCGGTATAAGTATAGATTTTGGCACTCGGTCATATCTGCCTACCCTACAGGGGACCTGGAATTACACAGAAGTACTTTTAGTCCCTGTGTCCCAACCACCCAAGGCGGAAGATGGCACACCGTGGGGTTTAGGCCGGTACGAGTCCAGCGTAACCATCTGCGTCTCCCCGTGGCGCAGTGGCGTCCATGATGGACTTCGCCACGTAAAAGAGGGGACCTGTAATTACGACGTAATAACAATTGAATTATTCACAATAACAAAAAATTTACATTGTAGTTTATTACACTCCTCTGCCTACCTCTTCGGGGATAATAGGCGTGATATTACGTTTTTGTTTTTTTCTTTACAAAAAATTTCCCATATTAAAAAATCCGTCGTTGAGAATAAAATGTAGTTTTAGAGGTAAGCAGCCCCAGTTAGCGATGCCTACGTTTTTCTATCAGCCATATCAAGACGTTTTGGTTCAATCACGTTGCCATGTACATAATTGTGGTATTCCACATTTCGGACCTCGGGTGGAATTTCGGTCCTTTTGGTCAACATCAGATTCATCATCAGATGGCTTGCATTACTGTCTGTAAAATATCCATTTTACATGGCGAATATTTGTAAGGACTTCTCGAAAAGATACAATCAGTTCTCAAAACTCTCATTTCACACAAACCCTAAAGGGTTGCTAATATCACACATCTGCTACTCTACGCCAGCGGGCGAGGGATTGCCCCATCGAGGGATAGCCCCGCGACTGACTCAGCACATTCCACTGCATCTCCCATCAATGCGTACGTTGTGAGATGAGGAGACAAATTCCTTGATTACGGTTTTTAATTATGTTTGGTCGGCTATTGATTGCGCATATTATTATACATATGTCTTTTGTTGTTTTTTTATATATGAAGATAGAAATACAGTTATTTGAGTAGTTAGTTGGCTTACCTGCAAGTTTGTAAATCGCTTCATCGTTTGTTACCTAGTCGAAAGATATTTTAACATTTTACTTCTTATGGGTCAAACTAAGAACAATAAAAAATTGAGGCTGATATGTTCATTATAACTTCGTAATCAGAAGATTGTTACGATATTTTTCGAAAAAATATCACTCATTAGTTTGTTATTACTTAAGTTTGCCCTTTAATGTTTAATATAGTGTATTCGATAAAGCCTAAATACATTATTATCGATATTACTGCAATGATTTCAGAATAACCATTTACTGAAACATTCAATTTATTAGCAGCACATTTGACAACTGCAGGGCAGCAGAGTTCAATCTATTATCATAAATTTAAAAACTGTATTAGCTATATTAAACTACATCTGGAAACTTGCATAATTAAATGACGTATACCAACGAAGCAAATAGAATACCATTAAATATCCATAAAGATCTAAAATCCAAGGTGATTCCTAAATCACACTACCCAGACTTCCGTACGGCAGGCGAAAGTTCTTTGCCACCTGGCAAGTCTCATCCCCAAACATGTCCTCAGTAGAACACCCAAAACACGTCGAAGCCAATATTCGCATAAAAAATGGTCTATTGGCAGCGTCAAAGCAAACGCCGTCGTCACCTCTCGTCAATAGACTCGCAGAATGGATCAAGCGCGGCAATACATCTTGCGCTGTAAGGGTCCATTTTCCAGCTTCCCTTCGCCAAACAACATCATTTGTTACTCTCCCAATGTTATTTTTCTCTGATGAAAGCTCGTGTTAATAAAATCGCACTTCATCGCTTTTTGTCGATCATCGTCACTTAGCCGCGCTGCTTGATACGTAAGTTCGCCATGCGTTCGGCACAATTGGGACACTTTTATTAATTTATTAATATTGAACATAGCAAATTTTATGCATATACGTACATATATTCACGCTAGGCTCCTCACGGGGTAGGCAGAGAGCACCGTGAAATTATTTTTTTATGTGGGTTGTGAATTATAAGTGTCTAAATTAAAACTTTATAATCAATAATGTTAGGTATAACGTCAACATGCTAACGTACATTTCCATTTACTAGTATACCTGTTTGTGTACTTAAAGCGATTATAGCTTAATATTATTTTTCCACCGAGGCATGTTCTACAAACTGTTCCCATATATTTAGATAACTATTCGTCTGTCCAGTATTGTATAGTGTACTAAAATATAACGGTTGACAATATTATCCTGACGTTTTTATCAAAGCTGTGGTCACCCTCGCGTTCAACAGGGCCCTTGTTTCGCAAGTCATGTGCCGGCGACACCACGTGGCGTTCCCAGCACGACTTTGATTCGCTCCTGACTGCACCTGCAACGAACACGCTTTATTGAGAGGTTCTATGATATTATAGCTACCTATTAGTTTCTATGATTAGACACACAACAACAAAATAAATTTATAATTGCGGTATCTTTACAGCTGGGAATCGAAGCTGGTACTCGTACGCTCCGTGCAGCAAAACAACTCCGTGGTCAAAATCATGAGTTAGATTTTAAATAAATCTAAGCGATGTACGTATCGTTTGCAAATTCAATATATTTTTCGGGTTAAAACAAATTACGTACTTCAGTTTGTCCTTAGCGACAATTGTTCGAATCTGATGGTTTTAATGCCTGTGGTAAGGCGTGGGTCGTAAAAAATGGATATTATTGAAAAATTGCGATTGTTCAAAACAATAAGACTACTTAAAGTTCGGAAGAGGCGCAGACACGTTTATTGAGAACGCAGAGATTTTTTGTAGAATTGTAGAACTAGTTCTTTCGAATAATACCTAGAAATATTTATATAAGTAAGGTTTTGTTATACAAATATAAATATACATTAGACACTTTATCTACTCCCTTGATTGCCTCGTTTGTCGTGTTGGTTGTAAGCGTGACTGCCCATCGGAAAGTCCTAGGTTCAAATCCCGGGTCGGGCACTACTGGATTTTTCTGATTTAGATTTTCTAATAGTGACTCGGAGTTTGGAAATGTGCCTGGCATGGCATGCATGGCAATAGGCTCACCATCTATTCCATACTGGGGTGTAATCGTAACTGGTGAATCGTGGGTGTGTAATACATTACTGTGCATGTCCCTTCGGGGATTACAGGCGTGATGTTACATTTAGACACTTTAAAATATACTATATTCCCATCAATTCCCCTCTACTAGCTGATTAGCTGCCATAATTAGCAGAATGCGACGATTCGTCGCATTCTCAGGTAAGTCGGGATACAGCCACGTTGGTTATAATATTTCCGCTCCATTGTTCTGCCTTTTATTCGTAAGTACATTTAATTCTCTCACCTTCTCTCTCTCTCATGTCTAAAGAAAATGACGAACGATATTGATGTGCAATGAAAATGAAAGATATGTTTATGTGTAGCGTAAGTACCTAATTGTTGGCTAATCGGGATAAATATATGCATGCGAGTCAGTGAATTTAGAATTTTGTACTTTCGTAAATTTCCTTGTACACACTTGTATTGCTTATAATTTTTTGTTGGTGAATATAAAGAGGAACAATATCGGTAACAGGTATAGAAACTTTCGGTCGAGGATTATGATCAAGCGAACTCTTCAACAGGTTAATGTATCTATCAAGTTCAGAACTGATTGGATTGTTTGGTCCAGGTTAACAAACGGACAGAAATGCGCGTCACGACGTCCATCAGTCCGACTGCTTTGAGCCAGCGTCATTTCTGATGACAACAATGGTCGTTCCACTTGGGACCATACAGCTGTTACCTACTTTTATATTGTAATATTGTTCTAGGGCGCTTGTAACTTTAAAATAAGAATGTGTTAAGCATTTAATCATCTTCAATTAGAATCATCAATAAAAATATCTTAAGCATTTCATCATAATCAATTATGAATATCTGTGATAAGTCTCCAATGTTATAATATAATTGATAATTTAAGTTTGTATTAATACATGCTTTGCTGTATTTTACTACAAATACGTCTACAGTGTGCTTTATCGAAATAGTAGCATACATTAATTGCCATTTACGTATTACTTCAAGCTGAATATACAACAACAACAATTTATAACACAATTTTGGTTAAAATTACCTGCATTGGTAAAAGAGTTATATAGTTGCTACAATTGCAGTCCATTAATCAAAGTATAATAATGGCAAATAAATGGATAATTCCGTGTCCGGTTCAAAAAGCGGCGCTGACACCCCGCGGCCCCAAGCGGAACGCACTTATCGCAATGACAAGCACGCCGACAAAGCGGCCGACGACCATACAACCGATCACTTCTAATTGTGTGATTTGATACGAAAACGCTTTGTTAGCCGCAAAGAAATCTCTGTCGTAATCGACGGACACAACAAATTTATCTTTTGTGAGCACCGATCGGCCGTTTCACGATTTTAGGAGCGCCTAATTAAATACAACGAAGTGGAACCGTTCTAGCCGAGCGACGGGTTTACCTAGAGTCGATAAGTTACTGACTTGTGCCATTGTCTGCCGCCCGATTGTTTTTGACGATAGTCCCGCGATGCTCAACATGGACCACTTTCTCCACTGTTTTTAACCAACTCGCTTGACGGACGATCCGATGGCTACGTCTTCCTTTCGAACGTCCAAAAATTGTTTTGGACTTTGTGGAGTAGAAGCTTTCGTTATTACTTTGTTCTTTTAGCACTTCCAAGTAGGTGTTCGGAAATCGGCACGTTTAATCATTGTTATTTATAACGTAAATCTGTTGATGTGTTCGGGTTTTGATATAACGCAAGACCACGTTGGCAACGTGCAAGCGTTCCTACTTTGTACTTGCATGTTTGACTGGCCTCAAGATGGGTTTTCATATTGTACACAAATCTGACCTGATACTGTTTCAGACCTTTGTAATGCTGCTATCCCTAGCTTGAAGTAACCACTCATTGAAATTCATTGTCAATTTTTCATAGAAGCAATAAAATTTTAGGTTTACCTATTTATTAATAAAAATCTAATTATGCTTTTGAGAGAAATATTCACTTCTTTATGCCTAATATGTAGTACCACCTTTTGTACATATATAGTTATAAGTTTGACTGCCTCGTTGGTCGTGTTGGTTGCAAGTGCGACTGCCGATCGGGAGGTCCTGGGTTCGATTCCCGGGTCG
>DWDU01002939.1:0-12137 GCA_018245575.1 Jemadia suekentonmiller
ACCGAATCTGTTTTTAAAATGGTACATAGATATTGGAAATAGATTAAGAATGTTTAAATCATCAAAGACGATTTATATACGCAGTCGTAAAACATCATCAGTGTTCTTAATACAGTTATCAGTATTAATAATATCAGTCCTCTCATCTACATTTTGATAAACATAGATCCCACATTCACGTTTATCAGAATATCTCAAAATAGAGACATGTTACGCAATGTTGTGACGTCACATTTATGTTAACGATATTGTTAACGCAATGTTGTTTGTCTAGTTTTATTACGTATAGTGTTGAATATTTTTCTTGTACATATTTTGTGTATTTCGACCAATAGGTATATTTTGAGCTTTGACACATTGGACGTTTTTGACGCGTTTGAAAACAACGAACGTGGAAATAGTGACTAAAAGTATATATTTGTAGTATTTTTTATTTAAATTTTAAATATTACATGTATGTTCAATAAATTCAATGAGCATTATACGAAAAGTTAAAATTTTCATTAAAAAAAATTTTAAACTTACAACAAAATTTTCGTTTAAAATTCCACGAAGATATTTTATAAAACACCTTTATCTGAAACATTATTAAACACTATATCATTTTTATACTAACATATCAATTCAATGATTTCGTCAAATTTCATTATCATATATATATTATTATATGATGCCGGGACTTCCTTTGTCCGATGCCGACAATAGTTGACGTCCTCGGCGTCCCCTGTTTCCCGGATGGGCAAAAAGAATCGGCACGATCTTGCCAAAATTATGTTCGTGTTATGACAATCGGCAGCAATATCATACAGTACAATTCCAATGATATGTTGCCTATTATGTATTAATTATTTTATTTTTATTCGTGTTAACTGGGCTTCAGCCTGGCGAAACAGAGCGCGTCAGCTTAGCGAAGGCTGTTCGAGCCTACTTGTTACTAATATAATATACATTAGATTATTATTACTTAATACGAATAAAGTACGTGAAAGTTGAAGCGATGGGTGTTTTTCTACAATTCTATCTTATATAAAGACGTCTTAGTTCCACAATAAGTGCCTTACTTGAACTTTATTATTATTATTGCAAATGGTTTCATTGTGAAATATTTTGTTCCAGGTGCCAGCGGTGTCAGCGGAGGGCCACTGCATCTGGTATGGCGTTTGTAAAGATCCAAACCAAAAAGCCACTAACTGCTATTATACGGGGCAAGCCTTAGACATCACTGACGACGCAAGGGTAAGATTTGTTTTTGATGTTGTATATTAATATATATATTCGTGTTCGAATTGCGGAGAATCTGTTTATACAACTTTTTGGTCTTTATATTTTCTATCCATGAACAGTCTTTTTTTTGCTACAACGTTGTATGGTCTAGAATAAGACACAATTCATTCGTGACTTTCGAAATATAACGTACCTAGATTACTTTAATTACAAGTT
This sequence comes from Jemadia suekentonmiller, assembly GCA_018245575.1. Taxonomy (NCBI): domain Eukaryota; kingdom Metazoa; phylum Arthropoda; class Insecta; order Lepidoptera; family Hesperiidae; genus Jemadia; species Jemadia suekentonmiller. Next base: position 1,441 of record DWDU01002939.1, read on the forward strand.
AAGAACGTGTTATGTTCCAATCGTAATTTATTCAAGCACCCTGTGGCATCACAATCGTCGGTGAGAAAAAATGTGGTCTAAGAATAGAGATAGAGAACAAATAATAGTTTAAGATTTTTTTATACTAAGTAAGATATACATGTGTATGTGATTCGTAATAATAGTATTTTCACCCCCATATCTTCACAACACTCGACTGAATAATAAACTTGGCCGATAACAAAGTACTTTACAATTGTCGCATCAACCTCAAACGTGATGTCTATCTATAGAAGCTATCCTCCCGAAACGACACATCAGCTGATATCATACACATCGTTACGAATTAGTCATGGATAAGTGAAAAAGTCCAACCCAAACATGTACATGCCTAATGTAAATACCTAACATCGACGTAATGTCGCTAACGCTTGTCTGAAATCCAGTTTAATCTAGTTTTGTCTTTCAGCAGTAAGTCGGTGTGACTGCAATTCTTTGTATGTTCCACGGCCAGGCATCTTTTTTCGCTACTTATCTTTTATAGCAAACGTACTTTACCAGGTTGTTCTAGTATCTAGTATGTCAGATCCACTGGAATTTATGTTCCATTATTAATTTTACATTCCCACATCCTTTTCTCGGACTGCAGCATTATGGAATCATTATACGTGGGGCAGTTGCCGACTACGACCTTGAACTGCTGATCCAGGCTATTTTAAATATATCATAATATTGAAGTTTAATTTTATTTTTCCACTGTCGGGCACAAATCGCGTCCCATGAAGTTTAATTGTATGAAATATGGACAAAATTTTCTATAAAAACGTCGTTTACACAATGTAACAACTGGTGCCAACTGTATTGGTGGCAGTATTCCTCGTCTCGCGTCGTCCAGCTCAAGGGCGATTTGGAAGTGGGTCAAGCACTAAAAATGCGTGTCTTTGGAGCCTAAGTTTACTTTGCTATGGCGGTCACACACATTAATAATATTTACCGCTGTTTTCTTTTTAATCTTTTTTTAAGATTGCCGCAATTTTTCCTTATTTTAATTTTGAATTTTCATGGTTCTTATTTATGCATTATTGGTTACTGGCTCGTTGGTCGTGTTGGTTGCAAGCGCGACTGCGATCGCCCGATCAAGAGGTCCTGAATTCGATTCCCGGGTCGGGCACTATAAATTTTTTCTAATTTAGATTTTCTGATAGTGGCTCGGAGTCTGGATTGGTGTCTCACTACCTATTCCATAGTGGGACGTAAACGTAAGTGGTGAAACGTGGGAGCGTGCTACACTCCTCTGCCTACTTCTTCGGGGATAATAGGCGTGATGTTACGTTTATTATTGGTTATGGAATACGTTAACCAGTTCGATGCCTATTGTAATTCCTACTCCGTAAATTCCCGTGGATTTCAATGGTACGAATACGTCGTAACTTTGAATACGTAGTTACTTTTAATTGTTCCTTTAACTGCCCCGTTGGTTGAGTGGTGTTTGCAAGCGAGACTGCTGGTCGAAAGATCCTTTAGTATTGCACTTGTAGTTTTTTTGCAACTTGCAATTTCTCGTAGTGGCTCTGTCTGGATTTGAGCCCGGTGCACGGCAATAGGTCCATTAACTATTCCTCCTAGTGGGAAACGTGAGAGTGTACTACTCTCCTCTGCTTACCACTTCGGAAATCACACTTGTTATGTTGCGTCGTTACAATGGTTACGCGATGAAGTCAATATGGGGTTTGTTAAGCCGTCGTGGCTATCGACTCGTTCAAGGGCGATTTGAAACTGGGTCGAACAGTTCAACACGTGCGTGCAAGGTGTCAGCCTACCGTCGCCCCTGCACGAGAATTCGCCCTGGACCTGGACGACTTGAAGCGTTGACTAGGTCGCATTATCAGCACTTCTGATACAATTTTCGCAAAAATCAATGTCGTGTACTAAACTGTAATTCAATGTCAAGTTAATGAAGTGAGCGAAGCGCGCTCGTTGATAACCGACAGATCTGGTCAACGCTTTCGAAGGCTTTCATGGAAAGTTGCCAAGATATTGGAGAACTTTAATTATCCCAAGAATGTGCCGCCGTGTTGATCATTGAGGGGAATTAGGGAGATGGAAGACATATTTCCCCATAGTGTATACAGTGACAATGTATGTTCACAAATAAACAATACATGTTCTATTAAAGTTTGCATGTGTAGATGTAGCATGAATGACCTTACTCATGTTTCCCTATCGCAATAACCGTAAGTCGTAGGACTTTAAGTGAAGGTTTGAACAAGGCTCAAGAGTACACTTGAGTTGATCGCGCTATCCAAACTCGTTCTCAACACGAACGGATAGTTCCATCCACCCTTCCACCCTTAAATTGTATTGAGCCAACCGATTTCATGCAAAATTTGCGAAACACACAATTGTTATGGACAGAAAATATATTGAAAGAGAAATTTGTTTTCTTTTATATTTCCTAATTGTCTTTAAAATGAAAGTGGAAACAAATTAATTGCATCCTCGATATTCTATAGATAGGTACAGATGCTTACGTGGTTTAGTAAAATTGTCTTGCGAAAAGTAGGACAGACAGCAATAAACTTATCGGAGTCCCCGGAGGAATGCCTCCGTCGAAAGAACGGAATTTATGTGGCCGTAGAGATAACATGGCGATGCACACATCGCTACATATAGTAGATGTACTTATAAAAACTATTGTAGGGTTTTTTTAACTTCTGAAAGAATCCAATTTCGAGGTAACAAATATTTTCATTTCTCTGTCTAGCTTCATGACTTTTGTTTCATTTATTTATTGAGTCGCATCGTTAAAGTTATTATTGATGTAGAAACTGTAATAAAATAATTCCTAACATTTATCTTAATTCTAAGTGCGAAATGCGTCCACTTAGGTCAAGTTTCTCGTGAAACATTTACAGCAATTAAAAGTTTCTTTGCTTTATTTGAGTTATGCTTTCAAAATAGAAAAAAATCATATGGCCATTATGAGATGTTCAATATTAAATATCAAGTTATTTAGTTACACTTCTACTGGCAACATTTAGCCGCTAAGCAACTAATGTGCTTCACTCGAGACTACTGGCAGAGATTATTGGATGACCCGGATACCAGACGCGTTGATTCTAATCACCTTGAAGCAAGGGCAACCGACTGTTGTTCAACAGACATACAACAGTATTCTGTTCAAACTATTGTTTGAAAACTATTGAAACGAATAATAATTTTCAATAACGGATATCGTATAAGAGGAAAGACGATCAGAATACTTACCAACTTTACATAATATTGATACTGTACATGCCTATAATCATAACTACGAACGTTACAAGTTTATACCTAAATTATTTAAATATCATTTGTCATTATTATTCTTCTGCAACAACAGCATATTAGACATAAATAATATTTAGCTGTAATTATAGACAAAAATATAAATAATATTGTGATTTCAATTACCTATACAATGAGGTGATTCTACAACAATTTCCGTGGAGCGTAACAATCATATTTTGTTTTTAAAATTGGAACGTGGAAAAAATACTTGCGCTCTGGTAATAATTTAAATTTATGTTGGAATATTTTTTAGGTATGTGTTTTACGCATCTGCCTTAGGTACCATTTTGAACTTGTTTTCGTAACTTCGGTTCGGTAATCTGCGTGGGTTGTTTTTGTTGCAATCTAGTTATTTATTTATTCTTTATTGTTTACCCATACTTATAATTAGGTCAAAAAGGGCGGACTTAATGTCTGATGGCTTTCTCTACCAGTCACAACGCAGGGTGATGGTGAGAGTAGGCGGTAGGCACAATAGTCGTTTATGCTGACGGCCATGGTGATGTAGTGATCACTTTAAAGTCTTTTTGGTGGCTTTGTCCAGCAATGGACGGCAATAGACTGAAGATGATGATAATGCTGGCTCAGTGTTCTCGGCCAGGTCTCGCGGAGAAGGAAGTACATCCAACGACACTCGCGTCTTCAGTTTGTGTTACGCCTTAACCGTGGTATAAGAAAAAGCCTTGAAACCCTTTTAAATTCTTATCCAAATGAGTTCAAACTCGGCCGTCTAAAGTATTTGCATGATACGATAACAATCTGACCTTAGTAACCTTTTAAGAGCGGGCTAGGTCGAGGACGAATCGGTCTTTGCTTTCATCTTACCTCGCATGCGAACCTAATTAAAAGCTAAGTAGTCATAGAACATTAATCATTCATCTTGGGTATAAGAGACCATAAAGATTAAAAAGTAATAATAATAATACATATATTTCCATGACTATAGTTTACATTTCATAACTCACGTTACATTAGTTACTAGTCTTTTTTAAGCACATTGTGCCTGTATTAAAACCATGTGTTCTTTCTAGTTTCGCCGTATCGACTATTAAACAATTAGAAACATAAAGCTATACTATCTAATATTGTTACGCGTGTGTGTATGTACAAATCAGTTGATTTAATTGCGTATATGTTTTATTTTAAAATTATAAGTTTGTAGCTTTAACCATCCTCTGGACCCTTGTGGGTTTTCACGAAACAAACATGTCTTATAGTTTATTGGGTCTCAACCCTTCTCAGTCTGAGATCAAGCCTATCTCTAACATATGAATGATAATTTAGTAGGACGTAAATTGTACACATATATCAAATTGCTATAATTTTAAACAAACGAGATGGCGCTTATTGGATCTTATGTGTCGAGAAACTCGACACAAAACTCGCGGTGTCATTGTTAAAACTTATATATATTGCTGCAAAACGTAGGTATATAACATAAAAATATTCATACAACGTGTTTGCTAATATCAGCGATGTGTTTATTATTGTTCGGTGTCTGTTGTTGTTGTTTTCGTCTTCAATTTGGCTTAGTGTCGGGCGGTTTGCCAACCGAGGCAATATTAATGTACCATGGCGTGTCGAATATTGTTCCAATTTGAAACCGTTGCACGGTATGTGGTCAATGCAGCTCTCCCTCTTATGTGGACAGTTGCTACGACCGTTATAACTGCCTATATTTTTTTAAGACGAACAATTTAACATGAAGTAGGTGCCGCGTTTGGTTTTACTGAATTGTTAACAACAAGATGAAAAAAGGAAACACAGTTTATTAATTAACATAACATCACATCCGTAATCCTCAAAGAGATTGGCAGAGAGCTGCAGTAGACTCCCACGTTTCACCTGTTACATTTACGGTCCTTTATGGAATAGTTGTTGAGCCTATTGCCTGCCATACACCGGGCACATATCTATACTCCGAGCCACTACTAGAAAATCTAAATTAGAAAAATCCAATAAATCTAGTCCGGGATTTGAACGAAGGACCTCCCGATCGGCAGCCGTGCTTGCAACCAACTCGACCAATGAAGCAAATAACTTATTTATTCATCGTGATAAAAGGTAATGGTTCTATTCACTGGGATTTATTGTAATAATTGTACTGATTTCATATCACGGCGGGAATCAAAGAACCATTAATTGAGGATCACGGATATGTCTAGAATGTTCCAAATGTGCCCTAGGCACACTGTGGATTCAAACAAAATCTCTTCGAAATGTATGAAATATGCTTGATTATATTATCTTCATTGCCATTTACGGTCGTCTCGTTTCACGATTAGAACATAAATTACATAGTAACAAGACTTTATTGACGCAATTGAAAACAATTGCGTCCATCATATCGGATCGATTGTCGCCACGGGCCCTGCGGCCCGGCTCGTTCTAGATTACTTCGATGTTATTGGAAATAGTTAATTCCACGTTTTATACTTACCTTGTCATTGTGAATCGCGCCACTCGTCTTATAATCTCCGACGCACATACATTTTGCACCGCGCACGCCGCCATTGTGAATGTTTGTAAAATTTTAAACTCGTTGGCAATTCGCTGGCTCATTTAATGAAATAGCTATCTATCTATTATTTGCTTCTTGTTTTTTGCATTATTTCGAATGTACCTAAAACAATTTGTTCTTCATAATGTTCGTCTTAACAGTTGGCTGTATATTGAATGGAATGTTTTCTAAAGCGTTATTGCGTCATCCGCAAAATTTTCGATTGTGTTTCGAGTTTTCACCGGATCTTCCCAAGTTGAGGTACTAGGAAGCTATTCTGTCTATTTTTACAATGATGTCTATATATACGTGTTGGTGTGTGTAGTGTATGTATGTAAAATTTTAATTACATTTGAATGGATAGACTGATCGGAATGTCTTTGGTGATAGCGTTCAGTCAAAAGTCAACTTCAACAGCACATTACAATGTACCCGCGTAACTCTTTTTCGCACAGCGTTGTTTCGGTTTTTCAGTCTCAAATTTCATGAAACCCACCTAACTGTTGACATACATAACTATCAATTAAACACAATACATCGAAGGTTTCATCAATGATCAGCCCTTATTTGTTCAACTCTTTTTTTTTAAAGTGCATCATAGTATTCATATTTCGTCGTGGCCTCGCTGATATTACGCTTCCCAAATCAACATAATTCCTCATCGCCTTGGTGCAAAGTTCTCACGGCTCGGTATATTTTACTGTAATGTATCCGCGTAAAGCAGACGTTCGTAGCCGTAGTTTTATTGTCATTTTGCCTTTAAAAAAATGTAATTTTCTATAAAACGTATAAGTCGATTATAATTGGTTTTTTTAGTTGTTATTCATGGCATTATTTTTTTTCATTTGTTGCTTTTTAAAACTCATTTCACGTATCCATGAACAATAATCAGTTTGGCTATTATAGTTCGCGTTTAGGCGTATAGCGATCACGTTGCTATGGTTGGTTGCAATCGGTACATGTATGTATGTGTTATATTGTGCGACTATGATTTATTCATTACATTTGACGTGTTCAATTATTTTATTCGGTACGCCAGCGTGAGAACTCAATGAGCACAAATCGTTGAGATTCGAGTAAATGTAATTGGAGTCTAAAGTTTTAAAAATTTATTATTATTATTTAAAAAGATGTCCGATGCATGGCAATAGGCTCACCACCTATTCCGTAGTAGGACGTAAACGTAACTGGTAAAGCGTTTGAGTGTTCTACACTCCTCTGCCTACCTCTCCGGGGATTACGGGCGTGATGTTAGGTTTTTTTTTTATTATTTTAATCGTATATGAAAATATTGTAGAGGCAGCGGATCTGATAAATATTGTCTAAGACTCAATTGTATATTGTAAATCGTGATATGTTCCATATCACCATGACGACGGTCCTAATGCTCACGATCCTCATATATATAAAACGAGAATCTTCCTACTGACAGATATATTATACACACATATAATAATTGTAAAGCGGTGGAAGCTTGTCACGTAACGCGGACGACACCGTAGCGGGCGAGGAAGGACGAAGGACTATTAGGGACCGCTGTGCAACCAGCGCGTACTGCGAACCGATGTCGTTTTGAAATACGTATGCGCAATTAAAAAGTGTTTCGTTCTATATTTATGAATCTATTTGTGATTTCGCTAGTAAAAGTTGACCGTCGCCACTGATTGTTGTTGTATACGAGTATTTTTATGTTATGGACACTAGGGTCTCGCTTCGGAGTGATAATGATTAATGGCCGTCTCCAACTGCATTCGATCCGAAGCCGTGCAAATACGGACGTAGAAAAGTACTGATTGATTTCGATTATGCTTTTCGCACAGCCTTCGGTCCGTTTACCTATATATGAATTAAGAGCACCAAACAATTCAGGAGTCATCTTTACCGTATAATGCACTATGTAGTAACTTTTCAATCGGCGTCATCGTCTAATATATGTGTACAAATAGTTGTATGGTTTATTCCGGTGCGTCAATATTCTGATCCGTATTGATGACTCACAAGTGACGAATAGAATAGAAATCGTATCTAGCGTGTAAGCAAGCTACCATACAAATAGTTGGACGATTTCTTCGGAACGTATGTTCACGGATTTCGATCGGATGCAATACGAAGTCTCTCTAAGGTCGCAATATATCGTGGCAACCGCGGGCCTTCGACTGTAGGTGCATCCAGTTGTGTGGGATGTTGGTCTGCAGACTAGGCGGCAAAATGAAGTTAATAAATTGACGTACATAATGGACATGATGACAAATTTTGAATAACTGTTTTTTTTTATGTTCAGAAATAAATATTATGTACAATGTGTATCATATTTCGGCTTAGAATGAGGAGTAAATATTTAAAAAACTTCATTTTATTTTCAAATTTTGTTTATTTCCGCCAAAATGTTACAAACTGTCATGGCGTCGTATTGACGTCACGTTTGACAAGTTCGATGACAAAATATATGAAACTAACAAGAGCGGTCATTGTGTTCTACACGAACGTGATGTCATTTCCTCTGACTGGCGTTCAACATAACATGGCGGATTGTCGTATTTTGTAGTTTTATTTTATCAAAATAATCAATAATCTCGCTCATAATTATAAAGTGAATACGTGTTTTGCAATCCATTATTTACGTATCGTTCAATAGATGCATAAGTTTAGTGACTTTCGTTTACTTCATGTACTCATATCGTTTACTTCATGTACATCACAGAGTTCCAAATCTCTCTATTCTTGCACACCTGTCGTGCCTCTTCCACATTCATCACTCGAAACCGGCGTGCGTGCATGCACGCCGGTTTCGGAGGCTTCTAACGTCCCCATCAGGTAAAACCTTATTGATTTGGTCTAGATAGGTCAGTCTTTGTCTCCCTCGGCACCAGCGGCCATCAACATTCGCATTGTATATCTGTTTCGTCATTCTTTCATCAACCAATCTCTCAGCATGTCCGAACCATCGGAGCATGCCCTTTCTCATGTTAACAACGATACTCTCTTTCATAACAATCATCTTCCTTACATCAGAATTATGAACACGGTCAGCGAGTGTTAAGCTACATATGTACCAATGATTTAAAAGATCGACGCATTGAAATATTTACGACTTGGGGCCTTATTCGCTATGACCAAACGCGCGTTACGTAGCATTTGGTCGTAGCGAATAAGGCTCTTGGTGGTATTCAAGTCTTAAAAAAACCAGTCAATTTTAAAAATCAATATGTTAAGTTTTTCAACAGGTCTACGTTCTCCATTGGACAACATAAGCTACATTGATGCTGAAGTGCAAAAGATTCTTCTGGTGCACCTCAATCACTGCCCGCACATCTGTCCATCATATTGTACGATTAATAAATACATTACATCTGTTATCGTGTAGCCGCGCATGTGAGCGCTGCACTGTAAGTCTCGTCGTCTGTACGATAACCTACATGAGGTCGTTAAGATTTCCCGCCGAACAAAGATCCTCGTTGATCTCGCCTCCTTGAGATTTTAAAATAATGTAACGCCGCGGTCGTGAATCATCTTGAACTTTTGTGTATTTTTTTCGCCTTATCGCAATTGGATTTTTTATAGCCTATTTAAAAATACCTGTTATTATTTTGTCAGCCTGTCCCAGCGCTTTGCTAAACGAGTGTTGTGTGTACACTAAGGGAGTGTTGTGTGTATACAATCCCAGCGCTGGGAATACAAGTCGGTACACTCAAGCTTTATACAAAATATCATGTTTATATAACTTTTCTTCTTGTTACAGCCACTCTTGGAGAAGTACTGTCCGTGGATAGCGGAAGGTCGCACGTCCTGCTGCAACATCGACCAGGTGCACAACCTGGTCAACGGCGCCAAGTATGCGATCTCGTTCCTGTCGCGGTGCCTCACGTGCGTCGACAACTTCATGAAGCACATCTGCGCCATGACCTGCGCGCCCAACCAGAGCGACTTCCTGAGCGTAGTGAACGCGACCGCTTTCAACAGCAGTGAGCACAATAAATACATGCTTGGTTGGTCGAGGGATCGCAAGCGTCAGGTACTGCGGAGTGGGGAGGTTTTGGTTTCGTGCTTCGCAACGGCTACGGGTTTTTCTAATTTGAAAATTTGGTCCTTCATCATTTGTTTTAACTTTTTGTATATCATCATCAACAGTCTGTTAAATCAAATCAAGTGCACTGCTGGACATAGGGCTCCCCTGACGGGTTGTTGGCCATTTTCCCTCCGCACGGCACGGCCAGTGCAAGATACAATTACTATAGATAAAGAATAAGAAAAATCATTACAAAATAGGATAATGAATGAATGATTTATTTACCGCGTTGTTTCTCTACTATTTCAGCTACTAAGAAAATATTGGAAATTAATTACCACCTCAGCGATACATACAAGGAGGCAACATTCAACTCGTGTTCAAATGTATGTATTTTGTTGTAATATCAACTTCCTTTCTCTTTCATGTGCATTGGTTGTGCAATGGGATTAGAGGGTTAGTCCTCCTCAACCATTAATGCCTATATGACTTACTGATGCTGCACTCATACTGTAATACATATCTGGACCCATGTAACCAACAGTCCTGCTTACCATATCATCACCATCAACCCTTATGTCGTTCCACTGTTGGACACGAGTCTTCTCTTATAATAAGAGGGTTTGAGGTCGTAGTTTGTCGCGCTAGCCAAGTGCGGGTCGGCAGAGCGTACAATCCTTAGAGAACTGACCGATATCATCAGGCTAGTGTCCACGATCCGCCTGGGTCCATTGCAGATGTCACTTGCTACCGTTGCGTTTAAGCTCGTTACAGTACATCTGAAGTATGTGTTATTGGTATGTAATATATTTACATACATACACATCTTCCCGCCAGGTCCCTTACGGGGTAGACAAAGAGCACCGAGTGCCAAATATATGG
>DWDU01002940.1:0-12137 GCA_018245575.1 Jemadia suekentonmiller
AGATAAATACAATTCTTTACTTTATTACACAAAATGAAATGAGATCTTCATACAAAAGTTATAAATAATGTCTTGTTAAAACTGAAATTAAACATAGAATAACATTTCAATCAACAAATTAAAGAGAATTAAAAGGATTTATACCGAAAGTATGTAACCAGGCACGATACTTACAAATAAAACGAATTAAGTAATAAAATTTTTAATACAAAATAAATACAACATAACTAAATAGTCGACTTAAGCAAAATTTACCTACACAAAATGACCTACACATTGTTTGTAAATGCATTCAATTTTCCACTAACGGCCGGATATGCTCAATTATTTATTCATACCCAGAAGGGCAGTGAAACGCCGGAGTAATCAAATCAGTGAGAGCTGCCGCCAATTTGTGGTCCATGCTCACACCGTACCGTACCTGCATCACTCTGTACACACATATATATACATAAATAGTGTGCTATGATACACTACTTCTTGAAATAATTGGTACGAAATCCAAGCTGAGAAAGTCAAGTAGGTACTTTGGTCAGCTAGTTGACTGTCCTTAAAGTCTACGCGAAGTGGATCAATTTATACTAGACAGTTATAACACTACCAAGTTATTTTACAAGTATTAAGATCTGTATAAGATATTATAAATTCCATCCTCCGCCGAATTTCATATCGTAAGATGCGGAAGTACGATGCGACATGTACCGATACACTTATGTGACATTATTGGTATGTTAGTGGCAACAATCCAATCAGCAACCACTTGCCGCAATTTGCGGCTGCACTCACGACGTCATTGTGTCCCGATAAATTGCAGTCTGCTACATCTTGAGAGCGAACGATGTATTTGTATTGAACGTGCGTCTGTGAGAGTCAAACTTATCAGATATAATGTATCATATATATACTTATATACAATGTACGTCCTATGGGAAATAGGTGTGACAATACCTACGTATGTCAATCTTATAACGCGTATTACATAAAAACAGTTAAATAAATAAGACTATTGAATTATCCTGTGTTTTTTTAATTAGATCTTATCTACGAATAAATAAATTTTCACTCGGTTTAATAAGTCGTTATTGTAATTTGTCAGGTAAAAAATTACTTAGGTGACGTATTTTAAAAAGTAATACAAAATAAGGTTACAGCAAAAAATTTGTAATGGAAATTTCGAAACGGTGTACCATATTCGTATGTTGAAGAATTGTGTCTGTCTTTTGAATTTCATTCGGAACTAAAAATTATTGCTGATTGTCTGCACTTCGAAATATGTCTTAGCTGTTTTAGCTACCAGAGTCCACAGCAGAAGATAATTCAAAGATCAACACTAGAGAAACATTTGAGCTCTTACTGAAGCTGTTAAGATTAGCAATTCATCTAATTGACGGGGGTTCCCTGGAAAAATGTACTAAGAAAGTTGTAACTGCATCTTAAGGAAAGTGTAGGTGTTGGAACAATTGCGTTCGCTAACAACAGTGCGCATTGGCGCGCTTTTCGAGTGAGTTTTCTTTAAGTTGAAATAATTGCTTGTTTCTGCTGTGTTGCGTCTAAATACTCTTAGTTTTGTTTCGTTCCATCTTGGTGTTTTGTTTTTTTATTGGTCAGAGCACAAATTTTATATAAAATCGTATTTTTACATTGCTCCGTCCATTAATCGAAAAATATAACAGAGAGAACGCCATTATGTTACAACACGAATAAATTTGTACCTAAGACCTCCACAAATGTTTTAAAGAAGATCAACCAAATTCCATACGTCTTAGAGATCATTATGGAGAAAGCGTAACTTCCGTAACGACCATTTTGGAGGGATCCATTAAACTTTTCCGTTCTGAGATGATATACAGATCTTAAACGGACTTCGTCATCAATCTATTGTGGTCCAGTGCTGAACATAAGACTTCCTTGAGGGTTATGCCCACAATCCCCAATCTGAGCCTGCGGGTTGGGGATCGCAGAACACCGCTTCTCGCACCCCCTACGCTGCTTCCTATAGGCTGCCAAGATATTTAGCTGTAATTAGGGACCTGCCTGCCTGAACGAACGAGTAAAAGGAAAATGAAACATGAAATAGATATACAGGCTGTCACACATACCGAAGTAATATTTACAGATTAAAAGACTCATTGTTATCCACAAAATAGACTTAGTACAAGACAAAGTTACATAAACAGATATTTAATACACAAAATGTTTCTCAGTACAGTAATCAGATAGTAGATTGTATACGGCGCATCGCTGACACACAATATTGCGACACCTACACTTGCAGAATGTTGTAAAATAATTCACATATATTACAGAAACATTTAATACAAGTGTCACTTGGACTGACGACCTGAAGAAACAGGAGATACTATTATGAAGGCCCAGGATCGAGAGGAGTGACTTCGATTAGGGAAGGCCTATATGCACCAGTGGACCTCTAAAACTTGATGCTGGAGATGATGACAAAACATTAATAAAGGTTATTTAGCATGTTTATTAAATGTACATTAAGTATTGCTGTGTACATAAACAATATATTGAAAAACATATTGCCTGAACAACATTAAATAGTGTCAGACTCGGGATTTGAACCCAGGACCTTTCGATTGACAGTCGCAGTAATTTCATATATACATATAAACAAACAACTTTTTATTCATATATTTAACTCATGAAAGAAGATTATAATGTTCATACTTGATTGTAGCTCCATTATAAATAAATCTTATATAATATGCACAATTATTCTTTGCAAGCTTTCTCGGAGACAATATGATGGTGACTCATCAATTAACAAACAAATCGTTACATTACCGAATATCCATCCATACAAGTCGAGGACTTACCTGGAAAATAAAAAATGGATTATAAACATATTCAATGGGTTTTATTGATAACACTGGAAACGTAGGTAACGTTTTCAATATTATATGTAACATTTTGAACATGTTAATGAATTGAACACATTAATTATAATATTATTTATCAATAACTTTTCTATATGTTCAGTAAAGCATGGGTTATATCTGGCTTAACACTTTAGAAGCCTAATATACTGAGTGTTTATAATTCGTTCCAATGTCTTAAAGGAAATATTCTCATAGCTTTGTATTTAAAACAATGGAATGTTCTACACCATATTATGCCATTGTTTGACCGTAGTACATTCAGTTTTAGACAGAAGCTTACATTACAGTCCATGTCTCGTACAATACGTCTCCTTGAGTCGATGTGTGGGAAGAGGCTGTGATGACACCATAGTACAAGTAAACAAGAATAGTCACCTTAACGGGGCCGTCGACTGTTAATGAAAACGTTTTTCAATCGAGAAATTATTGCAAGCGTTTCGCTCGGTGAAATATTGCGCGGGGTTGAAAAAACTAATTACAAACAGGCCCATTGTCACTCGTTCACCGCGGACGCGGTTCCCAATGATTTAGGGCATACATTATGTTGCGGCCCGATCGTTATGTACCCCTGTGCAAAGATTCATTTATATTTTATACAGTAGAAATGAATGGCCGCTGTTGCTTTTGTCGCTAAATGTTTTATGACAGTTTTTCGAATGCGTATTGCAAATGTAATGTTGATGTTATGGTATTTTTGACTTTGTTTTCCATACAGCTCTGTTTTTATACTGTGTTTATTTCTCCGCGAAGCTTTAATCACTCTGACCGAAGGTCTACAAGTGAGTAGCGGAATATTTGATATAAAATAAATATACAAATTTAATCAAAGATTTTTTAATGAGAAAACACTCAGTGTGAATAAGCCGTTTCAATGTGAATAAAACTTCTGAGAATTAGATAATATTTAAACAGCCGTTATCATAGATTATTTCACATTTTTGTGTGTTAAACTTACAAAGCAATATTAAAACAATGAAATAGTAAAATAATTGGTTAATGTTCATCATTACCACTGTTTTCCTACTCCACTGTTTTACAAAGAACTGATTTCATACTGAGAAGAATTTTAGAGCCTTAAACTTAACGCACCTTAGAGAACATAACTCCTACTTGTTTATCTCACTACTTGTGGTTCTCACTGTATGTTACCTTTCCCCGGTACAGCAAGCGGGGCTTAATCTTAAAACCGCACATAGCTCCGACTAATCAGATGTCTACGCCAGGAGTGCATCCCCAGTATGTTAACACGGTTTAGACTATGTAACACAGCAAAATATATTCTAATCAAAAAGATATCTATGAACTTCTCATATATGTCAATAGGAACTTACTGTTTTAATAAAGTTTAACTGTAAGGTTAAGCTGAACCGTGCAGACCAAGCAACATTTAATATTCCATAAAGTTCTGAAAGCGTTAAGCGTTCTGCATTTCTGGAATTCAAACACTTGGATACAAAGATCCGAGAATTAACTTATTCCTTTGTGAGTGAGCTCTCAGTCAACATTTTGAATATTATTAATGCATCGTTGTCAACAACTTGTAAGTGCAACAACAAATCCTCATATCCTTAAAAAATAACGTTAATTATCAATTCCCAGGTGTTTATGTCTAGTTGTCAACATGTATAATATGTAGTTATAGGAAAAAATGTAACATTATGCCTGTAATCTACGAAACGGTAGACAGAGTTTAATAGTACCCAGTACGTTTTACCAGTAAGGTCCGACTTTGGGAAAAGGGTTGAGCTTATTGCCATACACGGGCAGAAATCCAGACTCCGAGCCAGTACTAGAAATTTTTGCCAGAAAATGTAAGTCAGAAAAATCCAATATCGTACCCGACCCGGGATTTTAACCCAGGACCTCTCGATCAGCAGTCACGCTGCCAACACCTCGATGAACAAGGCAGTCCAGTAGGAATAGAACTTCGAATAACTTGATTAATGTTACTACCAGGCGTGTGCTCCTAAACAATTTATACAGCAATTAATAGTATCTAATAATCTTATCAATACCTAACAATAGCTAAGTTTACGGCAGTAAGTGATCTATTCCTACAGCAGTATTCAGTGAAGCTTGTAACTGCGAGGCGCGGTAACGTGCATACTTCGGCTACTCGTCATACTTTTCACAGTTCATTACTTGGGGCATTGACCAAAAAAATTCAAAAATCCCCTATACCGATACACTGTTATGAACAAAAATTATTATGTATATCCATAAACCGATATTGACTTCTGCGAATAATATCTAAACACAATAATAAACCTCAAAACCATTATGAACTCTGTGAAACTTTGCCGAAGTGTATTACATGAAGTTTAAAATTTATAAAACCTTCAAAAAGCTCCACGCGTATATTACCAACTTTCACCATAAAACTGTTACGATATAAATAAGCATGCAGAAATATGAACTTTTAATGAACCAAAAGTTTCTATGGCAATATAGCCGCAAGAAGTCCACCTGGCGATGACAGTGGCCAATGCGCTACTTATGGCTAGAATGGATAGCCTGTAAAGGAAACTATTAATATACGCCAGGCAAATTCGACGTTCGAAAATAGTGAGTCAGGGAATATAAGACATGTGTAGATGCAGTACCACATGAACGAATTTTAATTCGACACAACGAACATGGCCATACCACAACTGTGTCTATCTGTGTATCAAATAAAAATCAAAACTAAAACTTTTGAAACTCCTAATTTGCCCTGAAGGATGTGGATCCTAGTCTATGTATAAAATAGATTTAACCATCTCAGTCCTGATCAATAACGACGTAACCGTGACTGACTGAAATACTGACTAATACTAAATGAACTTATACTGACAATTATGAACTAGGCTAATGTGATTGACAGTTTTATTACTGCAGCCCTATAGGATCTCGGTTACAGCTGAGTTCACCGGGATACTACAATCCCTCTGCCAAGAGTGTACAGCTGCAAAGAGAAAATTACAACAAAAGCACTCCCATAATCACAGATATCAAAAAGGCTTCAAAACGATCCAAATGATTGGTCAAATCTTCACAAGTCATATTTCAGAATGACGGTGGATTTCGGAAAAATTATGAAAAAATTCACCGTCCGATTTTACCTTAGGTACTTTAAAACAACGAAGTTCTATAATGGTCGAGTATGACTTTTTGTCGCACCCATACCTACTATTACCGAGATCTCTGTGAGAATTTCGTTTTTAACGACATCAAATCGTTAACATACTTTCTCATTCACACGTCCGGGACATCTGAGACGACCTACTTAATTCAATTAATCATGTTGAATGAGCGGCTCATAAACTCGGATCAGCCAGCGCCGGTCTTGTTTCAACGTTACGGTCCAAATAAAAAGGGTAGCCGGACGAATGAGCGGGGGAAATGCGAAGTGGCTCAAAAAAGGCGGTGTAACCGAAGCGGGCAGCAAAAATGGCTCAAAAAAAAAATAAGCCGGCCTCTTTAACCCGACCATTTCTCCTGAACTCCCTAACCAACTACCAATTTAACATGAATGGAATCCGTACCTAAATTCGTTTGAACGAATTCGTCTAGAGTGTTTGCAAAGAAATAATATAGATTTGTATGTCTGGTTTCGTTTGTACTTGGATTTCATTACACGTAACAGTAGAGCACTGTTTGGTACGGGATCGTAAGAATCACGAGTATATTTTTGTTCGCATTACATTTGATTACGCCTACTGCGTGCCAAGCGATCTTAAATAGCTTTTGTAGTACGGAAATAATGTCTAAAGGAATATTAATTTCATCTGAAATTTTATTTACGTTAATTACGGTGGACGAGGTTACATAAAGAAAAAACTGCTTAACATTTATTAAGTGAGTTCGTTCGCGTTTTTTTTTACAAATTCATCATTCTTAATTCGTGTCCTTTTAATTTAAGCCGCCTAAAATATTGAGGTTGTTTTTCGTTACAAATAAATTTCTTATTGAGTTCCCCACATTTCATTTTATTTATTTCAGTTTATAATTCATTCGTTCGTTCATTGATTTATTCGTTTACTTATTCATGTATATTAATTTTGTCCTTTATTTTTCCTATGAAAAGTAATGGAAGAAGTGAACCTAATGTGTAACGTACGTCTTTACAAGTTAATCATGTTAATCATCATCATCAGATTATTTAAGTTCACTGTTGGGAATAATACATAGCCCTCCCCTGAGAAATTTTTGGGCTTCTGGCCTGTGGATCGCACAGCATGGCTTCTAGCCCCGCCTACGCTTCTGTCCGCAGGCAGCCAGGCTATTTGGTCGTGCATAGGAAAGTCGCGTTATACCGTTAGCCGTATATCAGCCAGCTCTCGGCTTTGTTGCCTCTTACGACACCCTGACATCCCCGCATGAGATCGGAGAACATATTCTTACTCAGCCCCGACAAGGATACATTTTCAATCATACCGCTGATTAAATAATTATGATTACTAATCCTGTACATACGCGGCTTCAAACGGTACATTGCTAATAGAAAGAGAGTAGACATTGAATGACCTAACTTACATTCTGATTCGGGAACTGAATATTGACTGACTTTTCCACACTTGGTATACCAGTATTAAACGTCTAACGTAACGTAACGTTGAAGGCGTTGACATAAAATATTTGCACTGAATTAAACTAATCATGTATATGCTCATAATATTTTTTTTCCTAGCAATTGTAATTCCTTTTCAATGTTAAATAATAATTGTTAACACGCTCAAATTGAAAATAAAAACTGCGGTCCCATTGCGTCATTTTCCTAAAAATTGAATTACAATACACAATTCTATCAGCGGAAAGATCTCTATTGTTTAGTTCCGCGTCGTGGTTCAGTGCATAGATTCAACCAGCGCCACCCCAATCTATACACTCTTTTTATAAACCACCAAACCAACCAACGTGTCCCACTAACAGACTGTCAGCGACCATTCGCGATTATCATATTTAAAATGTTTATTAAGAACCGTCGTAATTATAGCATGTTTAGATCAAACTTTATTATTATACCATCACGCCAGATCCATTGTGGGGCGGGTAGAGAACACCAATACCCAATATATCTATCGGACATGACGTCCTTCCTCAAGACTCATCACTCTTTTAACACAACCGCATTATTTATTATAATTCATTGTAAAAGCCTTTTAATGGACAGGCCTATGCCCGGCAGTGGACAAGAAAAGTCTGATGATAATGATTTCAAAAGCTACAGAAATTTTATATACCTATAATTCTTTGTACCTGTTAGTCATCTTAAACTAGGATTGCTGTTACTGAGACTGCCGTGGGCATGCTAACCTATTAATCATTTAAGTCTGCTCGGCTCCTTGTATCGATTCGCCATATAGCATACCAGTCTTGATACTAAATGATTTGTAAAGCAAAATTTCATGTACATTTTTCTTCTTATATAATAAAAAAAAAACGTAACGTAATCCCCGGAGAGGTAGGCAGAAATAATATAATAATGGTTGTAAAGTAAAAACACGATTACTGCTATAAAATCTAGCGTACCGTTGATTACATATAAATCTGTTCATACTTTTGAATATTGATTCTAATTCTAATTCTTTTTAATTAATTTTAAAACGTAAACGTAACATCACGCCTGTAATCCCCGAAGAGGTAGGCAGAGGAGTGTAGAACACTCCCACGTTACACCAGTTCATAAATTTTAAAAATAACGAAATTTTAGCAGGAATAATGTACATCTATATGAGATTTACTGACAGATTAACTAATTTATTAGATATCTTAGTAATATAGCGCAACCGATGGTCGGATGTAGGAATCGTATGGCGTATTATAATTAATGCTATAATTATATACATCATGTTATATACATAACGCCATTAATCAATACAATAATTCTGTTTTCTAAAAATCCGCACAGAACGTGTTAACAAACCTCGTAGAAAACTTTGCGAGCTATGAATTTTTTACACCCTTGTTTTGTTTACCCAGTGTCCCCATCATCACGGGCCCTGGAGGTAATCAATTTAACACCTTCCGGCCAGTCGTAAAGACTTCCGTTTACGACGACTGCCGGAACGGCCGTGCGATTTATAGCGTCACATTTAAGGCCACTGCTTATTTACTTTGTGGGCGAGTAGACAACGCGGAACTACATACAAAGCGTCAGAAGACCTCTTTTTATTGAAATTGATAACTGCAGAAACTAGTTTAACTAGATGTAGCGTAGGCGGTGTGAGAAGCTGTGCTCTGCGATGCATCCTTATGTGGGTTTAGCGTAGGCTTTATGGACTACAAACTTTCTAGGGAGTCCTATGTCCAGTAGTGGATTAAGACAGGCTCACGATGATGATTCTAATGAAACTAGTTTCTTCTTATGAATCATAGGCTCTTAGCGGAGGAGTCATGGTTATAGGTCGTCTGGCGGGTTGGTTGCGGCATTAGCAAGATTTTTGCACCTATTTTTATGTATAAAATAAGTCTACGTGAACGCAAATTTACACACACTAATAGTGAAAGAAATAACATATATACATGTTTCATATCAGGTACGTACATTACGAGGTAGGCAGAGAGCACCCTGAAAGAAAGTATTGTGATAAAACTTATGCGTGCTTTGATTAGTCTTAACCTTTCACGTTGTTACTGGTTTGTTTCAATTTATTTTATTTACTGTGATTTCAGTAGATAGCTATTTGAAGAAAAAAAGGAGCTCGCAGACGCGCAATCCGATCGGAACTTAAATAGCAAAAGAATAAAGGAACGAGTGTAAAAATTATCATAACCCTTACAGTTCTGCTGCCCTTGAACCGCGCCACAAAAAAGATACTGCATATCAAAGAGCCATCCGGGGCCTTATTACCGGAAAATAAAGTTCTCTTTTGCGATCGTAAAGCTGAAGATAGCCTATACGCAGGATCGGTCGACTCGATTCATCTTTTATTCATGACTGAAATTGGTGTTTGTCTAAATTTGACGTCCTATGGAGCTGGATTGATATTTTGCAAGAAAACTTAGGGCACAGTTTGTATTGGAGCAATCTGAGAGTCAAGTAAAAAAAAAGGTAACATCACGCCTGTAATCCCCGAAGAGGTAGGCAGAGGAGTGTAGAACACTCCTACGTAAAGAAAAGTAAAGAGTCAAGTAAAGAATCAGAATTGCACATGGGTTGTTCTATAGTTATTGCGCTTTAAACGATTGGTTTATACAGCGGAATTTACATTTTTTTCATTAGGTGTATTGATTGATACTTCTAATTTAGCAACTGGATAGATTCCTTGCTTCCACATTTTCACAAACTTAGTCGATTTAATTAAAATAAAAAGAAAAACGGTAACAGAAATTTAAAAAAAATATATAATATATAATAATAAACAGCACGTTCCTGTTATAATAAACTGAATTCACTGATTTCATGCTCATTAACAGGTTCGTCGTACTTATGTCGGGCACGTATCTTGACAAATGAGATTGAATAATACCTTATGCTTGCACGTGGTTTAGCACACAAACCCTCTCTAGGACCTAGGACCTAGTAACAACGTACAAATATTAAATTGTAAAAAGACCTGTTAAAGGTTATGTTGACTGATAAAACAGTTATTTTCTTGACGACATGTATAATATTGTGTGCGTCTATGCATTAAACCCCAAAAGAATACAGTCGCAAAAAAAAATCGAATTCTTCATTCCCTGTATCGTAACTTGACCGTAATATAAACAGAAACAGAAGTAGTTAAGCGAAAAAGAAATCCAGATCGCTGACGTTTCACGGGAACGCAACATGGAATCGGGAAACAAAGGGACCGTTACCCTGAAACATATAAAAAGTCCGCATCAACATTCACTTGCTTCTGGAGCAATAAACCCGAAAATGCTGATAAATAAAATGAGTGTCAGTCAATCTGACTTAGCACAGTGAGTCGTCAACGTGCTGCCTCCTTTACGGGCACATTGCGTGACTGAATCATGATGATGATGATGAGACGAGCATTCGTGCCTTTTACGAGATAATTCAGTACGTTTGGTCTCGGAGGCTTTTAATTGATTATAGGTTTATCTAGGTTATTATTGTTGCCTTTCTAAATATATTTATGCTATTTCTGGCTTTAAAGTTCAGTCAGTACCGCAAATCATTGTTAAAGTTATATTACTATAATTGACTGATTATGGTAATATATCAGTCAGTGTGTCAGCGATACAGTACTTACTGTACGCAGTACTGTATCATTTTATATTAGTGGCTCGGAGTCTGCATACTCGGAAGTGCGCGGTGTATCGCAATAGGCACACCGCCTATTCCACAGTGGCACGTTAAAGTAACTGGTGAACCGTGCGAGTGTACTACATTTCTCTGCCTACCTCTTCGGATTTCACCGGCGTTAGTTACGTTACTTTTGCAAATTTTGCTTTTAAAAATGTAACCTTTATAATACTCAAGAACATGATCAATAAGGTTGCTTTCAACTTAAACTTCTTCGAAGGTAAACAACTGCATCGAAACGTTACGTGTGAAAGGTAGAATAACGTAGCCGTAAGTAACTTAATCGACGTGTCTTGTACTTGTATTTCAATTGAGCGGTATTTATAAAATACTTATTTTAGTTGTGCATTGATTTTGATATACATATATTTCTTTCTCGTACTTAAAGTGGATTTCGTTATCACATTTACGTTTTCCACTCTCCGAACGTACACCTTGTTGGTGAAATATAAAAAAGCTCAACCAAAGAGGGTGTTTGTTACAGATAGACGGCTAAAATGATCAAAGCGATCGTGATCAGAATATGTACCAACTACAATGGAGCCCGGGTGATATTTTATTCATTTCCCTCTTACTGGATCGGCGGAGGGCAAGATTTTTCGCCATTGGATTGCAAATACGCTGTTTATTGACCTTTTGTCTCTTTACCGCTGCATTGATGTACATATTTTCGGCTTATTGTTTTATTTATCCGGAGGTTTTCAGGTCAATACTGGCATCGAAATACAGAGTTATTATTGAAATGGTAAACATTTCTTTCATAATGTAGGTACTTCGTTTGTACAGGCTAGTTGACATATAAACAAACTAAACGTAACATCACTCCTGTAATCCCCGAAGAGGTAGGCTGAGGAATGTAGAACATTCCCACGATTCACCAGTTACGTTTACGTCCCACTATGGAATAGGTGGTGAGCCTACTGTCATGCATCGGGCACATATCCGGACTCCGAGCCACTACTAGAAAATCTAAATTAGAAAATTTTAGTAGTGCTCGACCGGGG
>DWDU01002941.1:0-12137 GCA_018245575.1 Jemadia suekentonmiller
GGGATCCTCGGGGCCCGTAGACTCGTTCCCATGCGGCGTAGCCCGCCGCGGGTACGAACGACAGCGTTTGTTTGTTGGATATTTAAATAAAATAAAGCCAAAAACAGCATACCTTCCAGTAGTTCAAGCCATATAAAAATGTTCTCTAATCTTAGTAGATAGTGATATGGAGTAAATTCTGTAATAATATGGCATTTGGCACACTCGCCGGCGTCAAATGCTAATAACATTAAAATGCAAAGCATTTGGAAGCCGCAACGTGTGAAAATGGGATCGGATTTAAGTTGCATATTTTTTCTGTACTCGATGTCCGTGATACTATGAGCGTAGATAATAATTACGCGGTGACCAACACTTAGTAATACTTTGACCGTTATGCCTCAACACACTCGCCACAGTTGCACTCTGGTTTCCTTTACAAAGGTTTATTTATTCACTCATTGGTACAAGATATTACAAATGACGGATTTTACGCGTAGTGGCAATCTCCTGACATTTTTGATGTATTGTATAAAATTTAATATGTTACGAGGTAGGGAGCGAATGGCGAGTGCCAAAATGTTCGTCCTTCCAAACTCAAGATGCTCCTCCTACAATCATCGCTCTGCCTACCCCATACAAGTGTTAAGGAATATGTTAAAGGAACAAAATAATAATTACCCTTAGAACTCAATGAGTTTAAAAATACAAACTTATAATTTGAACTCCGTACCATAGATTTACGATGGGTAAGTTTTTTACCCGAGGGTCCAAGGTCCGAAGTCCCGACAAGGACCTAAAAGAATATTGGTTGGAATTGTGATAAATGAAAATATTGGGAAAAATAGAGTATATAATAATGTTGTCTAATAAGGGATATATAATATGTGTGTATGTACCCACATATGACTAGGCAGCGTGGCAGATAACCCTTAACCCTCCACATAATCTAAGGGCACGTTTGTTCAACATCGAAACAATAAAAGGGTTTGATGACCGGTTTAGTAAAATGAATTGGTGCATTTTGAAAGAAAATACTTTCGAGCTGAAACGCTTTGAGGGGCGCCTACGAAACACCGGATGCAAGTAATTAAGGCTTTGTCGATGCCTTATTAGGCTTTTATCGTGAACTAAATAGGTTATCCGGTTAACGAGATGCCGTAGGTTCAATCGATTCTACTTAAAAGTGGACGTCTTTACTGGTTTTATTTATGACAGAATGGTATTTCTAAAGCTTTTGAGTATGAATAGATGTACATAATTGACTTTTATTTATTTAATAAAATAGAGAAATATCTTGGGACAACTTATAACTAGGGAGAATCTGTGCTTGCTGGACGACAAATACTTATGCTCATCAGCCAATATTTGTCCCGAGTGGGAATCAAACCCACGACCTCAGCTGTGAACTATGATCTAACTCACTGACTACAAAAACTAACGGACCAGTCGAAGATATATAACTACGAGTAGCCTTACTCAGATCTCAATTTAACCGGGATTTGAATTTTCGATTCCGGTTTAATTTATAAGCGTGACTATAATAGGGTTCAAAGCGCCAGGGAGATAACATAAAAAAAAAATACTTCACGCCTCTAATCCCCGAAGAGGTAGGCAGAGGTATGTAATACATTCCCACGTTCTAACAATTACGTTTAAAATAACATATTGGTGAATATGTTTATTCTAGCCTTTAAATAGTGACAATTATTGTTCAAAATGTAACCTTTGTCAAGTGTGAGTTAACAGAGAATATTGCTCTAGGGAGCGCTATGCCTACAGTACGTCTACGATACCCAGGGGGCGCCTCCGGCATTACGTACACAGTCCCTCTCTCCCAGTTTGTCGTAAATTTTGTATGTTATATCAAACTTATATATAATAATAAAACATTTCACATCCGTTACAAACATGTGATAGTAGAATATAACATCAATTGTACACTAATGGGATTTTTGTATGTACATTTATCAAATTACTTTTTCCGTAAGAGTCCTAGCGCGAAGGTGCTATAACTGTACTAATGTCAATAGTTTACATTGACGCTGTCACTAATACACAACACACTACAGACATTTATAGAGGTATACTCTTTTATATATAAATCTCTAATAAAGTTTACACATACAATTTATCTAACCGAGATCTAATTTCGATCACTACGGGACCGCTATAAGTCAATTAGCATTAAACAGATTTACGCCATTTCGGGCATTATAGCAGTTATGAAATACCTATTTCGTAGGATTAATGGTCTGTTTGCTAATTGGCATAAGTGTCACTCACCTTTCTCCATCGCTCTCTATCAGCTGCTGATCTATTCAGTCTAAGAACCATTATTGAACCACCAGTACCTAGAATTCGATATATATAGAAATTACCAAACGATTTTCTTTGCTACAAAATTAATCCAATGGCATAAGTAAAGTTAAGTAAATTTGTAAATAAGTTCCCGCATGTTTCAGATTGGAGACCTGGATGAGGACACCACGCCTCTGGACATGTCCTGGCCGTCGGGTTTTCGAAAGCGAGTGACGTACTTGTTAGTCGCACCCATTGTCTTCCCGCTCTGGATTACCCTTCCAGACACTAGGACGCCGAAAGGTGAATTAAAAGTCAATTGTACTAAAAGTTAATCACATTGTCGACAATAACCCGTGAAAGGCGATAGTGCTGCCATCTAGGTAAGGGTGCTGCCATTTGTTCAATAAAATGGTGAGTTGCTCACAACACCTGGTGGAAATATTGACGAAAACTAACCTTCAATCTACATACATTGACGTACAGTTAACTCATAGTTTATTTATTCATCGTTCACAATATTTAAAGTTAATGACTTAGTTTACTTTAGATTTATTCACCACAGAACATTTAATAAGTATACATGAAGTAAGATCGAAAAGAACTCTGGCAAATGAAAGACAGTCGTCCTAATTATGTGTTTAGTATTTATATAAAAATAAATGAAATTGTATCTTTCTTTCTTTCTTCTTTCAAATTGTCGAAAATAGCGCCTATTCGATATCGGTTATGTTGATATTATGATGTCACGACTCGCTTAAAAATGACATTGACAGTTATAGTAAGCAAGCGTTTTTTCAAACGATACATTCAAAGTGTTGCCATATAAAACTCTTCACATTCCACATTTTTTGACACCCAATATAAGCATCAAAAATAATGAGCTTCTCGTGTTTTCGTGCAATAATTTCCACACAAAAATACATTATTTTACGCTAATAGATATTGTTGGATAAAAGTTTTGACATTCACAAATTCTTCCGAGCCGTAATCACGGCGGCAAAATCGACGAACATTAGTACGTCTATTTTCTGTTAATTTGAACTATTAGCTGATTCCATTTCTATTTCCTTGTTCTGATATGTACTCGTGACAAAATCGTGGAACGAACGTTCAATGAAAAACGATAATGGATAACTAGATATTTATACATGTATAAAAAATAAATTTCATGAATTAAGTAGCAATAATTAATGTACAAAGTGTATTTTTAAAGAAGTGTGACGTCATTCGATTTGTTTTCGCTGACATTTTGTAGTATCTCTTCAGTTCAATAAAATAATGTTTAATGTTCAGTAAAGGTACTTATGTCCCCATTCTCTATATTACAAACTTTGTACATCTATATATCAGCATTTGTAAATTTTTGTGTCTCTAATGTTGCGTTTGAAAATCGACGTCGATTAATATTAACACCATTTTTCTTCCAGGAAAAAATCTATTCCCCGTAACGTTCATTGGGTCGATAGTTTGGATAGCATTCTTCTCGTACCTCATGGTGTGGTGGGCCAACGTGGCGGGCGCGACCGCGTACGTGCCGCCCGAGGTGATGGGCCTGACGCTGCTGGCGGCGGGCACCTCCGTCCCGGACCTCATTACCTCCGTCATCGTGGCCAGGAAAGGCTTCGGTGACATGGCCGTATCGAGTTCCGTCGGCAGCAATATATTTGACGTCACAGTTGGGTAAGTTTTTGCTATAGTGATTTTTCTTATGTTGCTTATCAATAATCTTCCAAATATGTACTATAGATGACAATCCGAAAAGTTTTGAACTCCCCTATTACCTTTGAGGTGATAGAGCAGTTACCTTTATTATTTTCATTAAAAAAATAATATTTTTAAAATATTGTAGACATCCTAATACCGAAAGATTTACAACAATGTATTCATATACAATATCACAAAATATTCTAAAATCACTCTGTGGAACTATGTATTAAAAAAAAATGTGAAATATTTATTTTAATAGACGTTTTTAACATCTAGTGGATTAAATTATAATGTTAAGCATTGAGTAATCGTAAAATGTAACATTACGCCTGTAATACCCGAAGAGGTAGCCAGAGGAGCGTAATACACTCCCATGTTGAGTAAAAATAAATTGAAACCACCATATACTTGCTACTTATACATAATACATCAAATTTAATTGACAACTTGCTTAAAACGTGTCAAATCGCACACTATATAAGGAAGGAATATGCGATTTTTCACTTTTTTTCAAGTACCCCTCACACTGATAAAGACAAAGCAAGCGGTGATTCTACCTTCGTACATACATATATAGTTCAAGCCTTGTAGCTTACTAGCCTCGTTTCGAACTTTGGCCTCACGAAGGTTTTGAGAGACTATGTTAAATCTATAGGTAGATGTCGTGTTGGATAAGCTTATCTGAAGTTTCCCCTAACTTTTCTACTTTCCTCTCAATGAAACCAATCCCCCTATTTTCCATTTTGATTACTTTCTGTTTTTTTCCGGTTTGCTTAACCATCGCCGCTCAAATTCGTAAAAAAAATAACAATTGAAAACCATATATTAACATATAAATATCTGGCTATGTTCTATCGCATTCTGAGAGTACACTTGTGTCTGTCTGTGGAACGATAAAGACTGATTAATGATGCTAATGAAGATATATATTTACACAATCAATTTATATCACAAATAATTTAGTAGTAGTTTATTAGCATTCTTGTTAAATATAAAGACGTCAGGCATGAAGCATGGAAAGGAATCTCATAACAGAAACAAAACGAATTACAAATGCGCAATTTACCGGTCCAACACATATTGGTAGCTAATATTAAAAACCATAATGATTTGTGTGAAAAACATACCAATAGAACACTCTCCTAAAAATAGCTTCGAAATCTTCCACACTAACAATACTCTCGAATATTGGTTCGACAACAATCAGCGGAGATGAGAAAACTGAAGTGCTATAGACATTTGAAACAGTTATTGCTTCTTGATACGAAAACGCAACGCAAATCTACTGAGATTGAATGGAAAATGGGAAATTCCGTACTGTATTCGTAACCGATATTCCTTCCAGCGGAATATGAGTTAAATTACAACCTCATTCAATGTTCAAAGAACGGAAAACCTTGTATATGACACATCTCCATCCGACATCATGATAATGACTATTTTGGGTCTTTTCAGGGCTGTAACCCATTAGTCTTGCTTTAGAGCTCACTCCGGCAAGCTTCTGCTTGGATAGTTATTTACAGTACAATAAATTTAACACGTTTTTTCGATTATCCTAATATACAGTTATTATCAGTTCATTTCATGATACAGATTTAAAACAGACGCTTTATATGAAAGAGAGCGTTTGTGTAAAAGCGATAAGGCTATGTTTCGTTCTTTCGGACATGTAAAAAGAATTATGGATGAGAGAATGACAAAACATGCACATAAAATGCGAATGTTAATGAAACCAAGTACCGAGGGAAACCAAGACTCAACTATCTTGATCAAATAGATCTGACACTCGCTAAATTGAGAAATTAGAGACTTCAAAACTGAAGTGTGCTTATGAAGAAAATGATGAACGTAGGAGAATGCGTCAGATATGTAAGTATAGAAATATTTAACATTCGGTCCCTCTGCTATGTGAAGAATTTCGCGTGCGAAAATTCTAACTAATACAAAATATAAATATATTCCTAATGACTTTGACATATGATCGCTCTTTAGCGTGTGTAGTTACACATGTTCTTTATTACAAGCCGCAAACTAGGAATACCTACCACAAGGCTCCACCATTTCTGTTTCTATTTCATCAAGGTGGATAATTAGCGCCCAGCGATTTAACAGTGACGGCTTAATGGTAGCTAATGTGCATTCTTATTTTGTGCTGTGTGTGAATATTGGACGGATTCCAAATTTTATTACGGTTCCAAAACGGGCTTTGAGATAAAGGGATTTTTTCTGTGGCGTTTCAAAGTTCATTTATTACAGAACTGCTCAAATATCAAATAGAAATCAATTGTAATGTGAACACGGATAATTAGATGAACAAACGAAGAATTAATAAGATTTTTAGTCCTATCTCAAACACACAAAATAACTAACAATTTTCCACATTCTTAAAAGAAAATCGCCTCTCGAATTATTGTACTTGTGAATTATGAAGAGTATAGAAAGAGTAAAAACTGAAATATGATTTGAAAACCAAAGATATGTAAAAACTTTATTTAAATGTCTTTTTTTTAATTTTGCATGGACGGTACAACTGAAATGTAATGTGTTTCCGATGTTATTTCTGTATCGAAAACAAATTCGAATACAATAGAAGTCACCAATTAAATAAACTTTGGAAACGTGACTGTGAAATTCTGAGTGCTTTGAAGTATTAAAATTCCGCATATACAAAGTTGTCATATTGTTCTTTTTATATTCTTTAAGTCTTTTGTTAACATAAAACAAATCATGACAATCAAGGTTATAATCATTATTAAACGTAACATCACGCCTATTATCCCCGAAGAGGTAGGCAGTACACTCCCACGTTTCACCAGTAACGTTTACGTATAATCATTATTGGGATTACAATATTTGAAAATATCATAATTATTATAGATTTTTCATAACATGAAAATAAATGTTAAATAGTCAATGCATACCATAATTATTTTTAACATTTAAGGACTGGGTATTATGGAGAAAGCCTATTACAGTAGTCAGAAAATATACGCTGATATGATATATGAGCTGATAAATGAGGATAAAAATACACATCATACATAAATTGAAATGACAAATTTTCCATTAACTTTCGCCAAGAGTATTTTGTTGGTTGAACGTTTGTCTCTTCCTGCAATATTTCATATCACGTTAGTGAGGACGAGACAAAACATACAACATTTACGAGACAGTTCTTAGCGTTTATAAATAAGACTGATCGAGAAGAAAATCAATTTCTCGTTCCATTGGAACGTAACTTGCAGCTTCGCGAGTCTCGAACGACTGCGGAGTTGGATGTGGGCCAAAATTTTCTCAGCCGTGCTCGTGGGATACCCACTCTATTGCATTATTTGAAGAGCTCTCAAGACAAATGAACAGTCAGCAACTTAGCAACTTCTTTCCTTTGCACAGTATTCTGTAGTGCCATTAAGACTGACTGTATATCAGAAGGTCAAAATATACACTTCTACTTTGGTTTTTTTTCAAAAACATGTTTATTGTAATTTTCTGTTACCTGGGAATGTTCTACATTCCTCTGCCTTCCTCTTCAGGGATTACAGGCGTGAAATTACGTTTTTTTTTTCTGATACCTCTTTCATTGTAAATGTATGAATATTTTTTCGTCTTTCATTTCTGCCAGCATTAATCGTTAAGTTTATCAATTATGTTAACCAATTGTTAAAATATGTTACACAAGACACTTGAAAGATAAATACATTCTGCTTAATTAATTTAGGTATGCATCTTCACTTAAAATATTATCACAGTGTCTTTTATTAAAGCATCTTTAATTAAAACTAATCACATGCCTTTTAATCAAGTTATACGTATGTGCATTCTAGTATGCACATAGAAGTTCGCATTGCGGTAACAATGCATGCGAGTGTTAAATGCAAAATGAATGTTATCCAATTAGTTGATACCGACTCGTTATCTCAGCACGATCCCAACGAGAATAGCGATTATTGTATTAAAGATATTAGTTGTAGCTTGTACAAATGTTAGCGCTGTGGTAACGCCAGATGGTAGGAAAGACTCTACAAGTCATGATCTCAAGCATATTGAAATTTTACACCTTATTAAGTTTAGCCAAGTAAGTAGTAAAGCAGAAAATAAAATGGGAATGTTTTTTGTTATTATTACTGTAAAATCGTACCAGGTCCCGTAATGTGGCAGGCAGAGAGCAGTTAGTGCCAAATATCCTTACAGACCCCACATTTTTTTTGTATTAGTCACTCCCTTCCGTTTCCCTTCCTTCTTACATGCGCATCCGTTTCATAAACAGCCTAAACTACGTTTTTAAATGAACCCCTAAAAGAATAAGAGTATTATAGATATGCAATATGTATGTATACGTAATACATACATATTGCCACGTCTACTTCCAGTAAGGATGGGCAGAGATTAGGAATTTCCACCTGCTATTGTTCCGGATATAAAATATAGGTACACACAATATATAATAAAACGGCCTTCAAATCGCCACTCACTAATCACGAACCGCATTATATTTAACCGTACATTTTGGTAATATTGTTAACGCATTCACAGCGCCAAATGTTGCCAATTTCCGATGTGTTTTATGCAGTTGTCAACACAAAACCAATAATAGTTTTCAATTCGCAGCAGCTATATTATGTATTTATGTATAACCGAATATTTATCATATACCCTCTTGATACGAAAAAAATTCCAGAGCCGAATAAAAATAAAAATTAGTAGTAGATTTAACTCAATTTGGCTAATAACAAATTTTCAACGATATTTTCTATTTGTTGGAGTTTCCGTCAAATTACTCTTTTCCTGCGGTCATTATGTGTATAATGGGGAAAGTTTTAGGGGTTGTACTTATAAAGGGTTGCTTGATTTGTGTACGATGGTAGCCAAATAGCTTTAATATTATTCGATACTTTTATCGGGTTATTTGTGGATCGTTTTTAAACATTCTAACTGTTCCACACAATTAATTACTTGCTTCTCCAGTTGGGAAAAACGCATATCCAGCTAAGGGAATTGAATTTGTTACAATCTAAATTTTCTCACAACTCACAAGTATCTTTATCTAACAAAGAAACACGAGATCAAGCTGACGAGGTGGGCTTACTCAGGGAGCCATCAATAGCCCACTTATGTTGTAACATTCTATGAATGTTCACTAATGACGTTATCGGAGTACGTAGTACAATTAAAACCATACTATAATTACTGTTCAAAAATTTTGTACTTTCGAACTCGTCTTAAATATTTCAAAAGAAATTAACTTTAAACTATATGTATGACAAAGAAAATCTACGCTCTGTATAAGGCTGAATTATGATTTTCGTGACACAAAAGACAGTAGTAGGTTAACTGAGAGCCTTGAACTCCCCCCCCCCCCCTAGGGGTGTCGCGGGGCCGTGCCTCTCCTTGACATTTCTGAACACCTTCGTGAATTGAACACTTACAACTGTGTAGCCGCGATTGCCCAAGTTCACGAGGAAACGCAGATTTAGATCTGACTTTCAAATTGGAGCACGCTAAGTGTAAATCTAATTGGTAAAAGTTTTTAAAAATCAAAGTTGGTGGAACAATACAATTCGTATGATGCGTATAATTCATTGACTTTGTATGTATCGATGACATCGGGCATGACTGAAGTCTTCTTGGTCATTCTGTAGCGCGAACTTGTTGTAATAGGAAGGAGCTCATGAAGAAGAATTTCGAAGGAACACGCAACTGCTTTTATACACGGGGCATGTTGAAAAATGTTTCATGCACACGTAAATATAAACATGTTTTAATCTAATTCATTCTTAACAAAAACGTTAGTCTGCAATAAATAAAATTAGTTTTACATAAATACATAGATATGGTTTACTTGTCAACGCATATTCTGTTCTATTCAGAATAGTTGCAGGCTGTTCGATTCGTGTTTGTCTATGATTACCTACTTTCCTGTGTATTGTCATTAAGTTTTCTTCATATGAATGTAACTTCATCAAGTGGCATCGCCCTTATGGTTATTCCGTTACACGATTATAATACTTCGCTATTTATATGGATATAAAGTTCAGAATAGCTTAGTATTTTTTTCCAGTTGGCCTCTCTCACAATTTATTGTGGAAAAGAAATGTTTGGCAAGCTACACCAAAATTTATCTCACAGCTTACTGCGTGCCAATTTGACTTTTGTTGTTATTAAGTTAAAGGTCATTTTATCGTGCACTTTATATCTTACTTTTTAAATACTGCTGCCGTTCTCCAAAACTTTTAATATTCGGTGGAGGAAGGACTGTATTTTTGTGTTGGTTTCCAAGTTTTTCAACAGACTGAATTTTCTTTAACTCTATCTAATTTTTTGAAAGTTTTTTGAAAGTGAGATATTTGAAAATGTAACTAAAATTTTATAATCGTCATATTGGATATTATAGAAGATAAATCCGCTTTGCAGAAACTGTGCGCTTCTAAAAAATGATAACCAAAATAGTAGTTTAAGCAGGAACTGACTCTAATACGTATAATAAGTGTATAACAATGACATATACATAGATGACGCTAGTGGTCTTAGAACTATAAAAATTGTTATTCAAAACGAAATTAATCCGATTCATCAAAAGAACTCACTGATTGTTCCGTTGTTGGACATGTCCCCTTTCGGAACGAGAATGGTTAAGTCCATAGCCTGCCTCGCTGGTCAAATACCGGTGCTGACTTTACTAGCTTTTAAGAACATTGTATCAACGACAACGTCAAATAATGCTAATTGTGTTCCTAATATGCTATACGGCCTCGTTGGTCGTGTTAGTTGCAAGTGCGACTGCCGATCGGGAGGTCCTGACTTCAATTCCCGGGTCGGCCACTACAAAATTTTTCTAAATTAGATTTTCTAGAAATTTGGCTCATCACCTATTCCATAGTGGGACGTAAACATAACAGGTGAAACGTAGGACGTTAGGTACTACATTCCTCTGCCTACCTCTTCGGGGATTACTGGCGTGATGTTACGTTTTCCTAATATTAACAAACAAAATGCTTTTTTTAACAAAAGCGCTTTGTGTTCACGTATTGTACCACGCATCGAACAAAGAGAAACCTTAAGCCTACAGCAGTTATTATGCTAACAATTCACCTTCAGCCTTTCGTTTTGAAAGCTATTTGTTGCGTCCATTACAACGAATGTTGACGGCTGAGCACTGAATTTTGATGGTGACAAAAAATTGTTCAACATAGTAATAATAAACTTTTTTCTAATTAAAAGCATTTCACATTTAACCATTTAACCTCTTAAGATTAAATATTAGAATAATATTTTAAGACCAATATACGAGTATTCATGATTAAATTAGGTACCAACCTAAGACCGGTATATTTTTTCGAGATAGCCCAATTTGTCTCTGCCACGGATCACTGTGATCGACGGGAGTCCATAAAAAAGAACCTCGTATAGATCCGAATATAGGCATGTTTAACATTTAGCTATTGGAGTCGACATAAATGTTAAGTAATGGAACCAAAAACTGTGCAAAGGTATCAGAAGGGAAGAGTGCTAACGCGATATACGAACGCAGGATCATAAAAACTTCAGAGACCAGACTGTTAAAAGTTTAATGGATACTAATCTCGCTGTAAGCTAGGAAAGCTGATATCAGATCTGTTCACAAAAGTATCTAATATTGTATAAAGTATAAGGCATATTTGTAAAGAACGAACATAAAAAATCAGTTGACTTCGCTTATTACTAATGGATTTAGGACTGGAGTAAATTACCTGAATTAGTTACACATATAATACTCGTTGAATGCTTCGCTCCGCCAGGGATGAGTAAGTAATTGAATCTTTAATATGCAGTTCTGAAAATACTTCCTATTATATCGAACTAATTTTAGAAGATAGACATGCTATACTGTGAACTTTTTGGAAGTGCTATTAAAGGAAAAAGAATTCTAACGTACAAAACATTTTTGATACCTTTAATGCCATTAAGCCAGTTTAATTTTTTTTTTAAATTGTAATGTTATATATTCGTTATGTTTCTCATTTTAATTTGTTAATTCTATTTATCTTGATTTTGACACTAATCTAATGTAATAACATTTTAATTAATTTTGTTTTTATATGTGATGTAAGCACGCAGTCCTTGCCTTTAATTATAAGGACACTAAGCAAGCGCTAACTATTAAAACTGTC
>DWDU01002942.1:0-12137 GCA_018245575.1 Jemadia suekentonmiller
AGTGCCCGACCCGGGAATCGAACCCAGGACCTCCCGATCGGCAGTCACACTTGCAACCAACACGACCAACGAGGCAGACAAAAATAAATAAAAAAATAATCTTCAAAAAATGTTAATACAAACAATATATTTAAACAGATGTAATACAATAAAACAAGAACCTATATATAAACTAGCTGACCCAGTGAACTCTGTACCGCCTTTTCAAGGTTTTTCTTTTTCCTTTTTTTTATAAAACCTATCCCAGACAAAGTTACCAAAGACATCAGTGCTCAATCTCGACAGGCAGGTAGATGCATGGAATAGGCATGTATAGTCCCCGTCCCTGTCTGATAAAACCTAATTTTTTTCGTTAAATTTTTGATCAGTTCTCGACCAGGTATAAAACTATTAAATTACTAATATGGCAATTAAAAATTAGGGGTTGATCCTAGAAGGGTAAAAATTTAGGGTTGTATGTATTTTAGAATGCTGTATCATAAAAAAATACAAACAAAAATTTTTGATCAGTTCTCGACTGGGTATAGAACTATTAAATTACTAATATGGCAATTAAAAAATAGGGGTTGATTCTAGAAGGGAAAAAATTTAGGGTTGTATGTATTTTAGAATGCTGTATCATAAAAAAAATACAAACAAAAATTTTTGTCCAAAAAAATAAAAATTTTATGTTAGGGGTGGACAACCTTTATCATTTAGGGGTATGAAAAATAGATGCTGACCGATTCTCAGACCTACCTAATATACACACAAAATTTCATGAGAATCGGTCGAGCCGTTTCGGAGGAGTTCAATCACGCACACTGTGACATGAGAATTTTATATATAAGAAGATGTTATTGGCACAACTTATGTCATTGTAAGATATATATCACTTCTCATATCAATGTTATATATGATTTTATTATGCACACAATGTTACCAGGTGCATCTGGACATACAAGTGGGTGAACATGCAGTTGACTATGCAAATGTAGCACAGAAGGATAAGCTGACAGAACTACAACTGAGGATCAGGCAACTTGTGGACCAGGTCCATCAGATCACAAAGGAACAGAGCTATCAGAGGGTAATGTTAACATGTTTACAGCTATAGCTGCAATATAGCAATAGAGCTGCAATAGAGTCAATGGCCAAGGGCATTGTATTCAAGTAGATTGGTGGCAAAAATTTTTCAAGACATTTGGCTTTTTACAAACTTTTTAGTACATGGTTCAGTGACTATTACAGTATTTACATAAACTTTTACATGTGGTATTGAATAAATGGCTATTGAAATTACTTTGTTAGAATGACAATTGCCTATTAAATATCCTGTGCCCAATTTTTACATTTTTCGCAAGGCTTTACTCAGAATTTAAATATGCAACAAGGCACACTAGGAATGCCGATTTAGTTCTCAGGCATAATAACTCGGTGCTTGGTCACAATTATTAATGAATATCACAATGGCCTGTATATCTGTTTTAATGCATTTATTACATGAAGAACATAATACTTCAATTCTATGTGATAAAAAGAAAAAAAGATAAGTGTATATTTTATGTTACAGCATAGAGAAGAGCGTTTCAGACAGACATCAGAAAGCACCAATCAGCGAGTGCTGTGGTGGAGTGTTCTCCAGACTTGTGTTTTAGTAGCTATCGGTTACTGGCAGATGAGACATCTCAAGAGTTTCTTTGAGGCTAAAAAATTAGTGTAATTTCAATTCTTCATATTTATTTTTTACATCCTGTTGGTCTGCCTTCACATGCAATAATCCAGATCTTTTCAATCACTTTTGTAATGATCTCTATTTTTAATAAAAAAAATTTATAAATATACCTTTACATTTATTGGTCCTTTAACAGTTAAGTAATATTACACTGAAATGAAATAATTATATAGAGATTACAACTGTTTATACCTGTTTTATTTATTGTGGACTGTAGAGCATTAAATAAGTTATTTTTTAAACTGACATTGTCTTATTACTAACTAAATCATTATGTCAGGTCTCTTATGGGGTAGACAGAGATTACAAAGTGCTAAATATCTCTTTTTATACACACCAGTTTCAGAGCCTTATTCACCCATTGGCAAATATCTGACCTAAATAGGTCAGATATTTGCTAAGACTCACCTAGTTGACCAAGTGGTCAAGTTAAGTGAGTCTTGATCACCCATGCTACTTTCAGCCATCAACATTTGCAATTTACTTTTTATTTATGATTTAATGTATTATTATGGTAATTAAATAATAGAATTGAGTGCCAAACTGCTGTGCAGTTATGTTTATCAGCTAGGTCAATAGAGGTCAGTAGAGTGTACAGAAAACTACAGTTACAGATAAGGTTTGTTGTATGAAATGCATTATTTAGAGTTCCGAACGAATCTGACTATGGAATTATTGATTTTAGACAGTAGCTAATCATCTACCATTTAGTATATTAAACAATGTTTGGAACCGTTACTAACATTAGTAAATTACTGCAAGAGTATAAATGAAACTATTGAAAACTATTAGAAATGTCCATATACTATAAATGTAAACCTTGTATTGACAGTTGTCAAAGTTTAATTTTTAAAGGTAAGCTTTAACACTTTTCATATCAAAGATACCTTTACAAATATTATTTTTTAGCTTAACAATTTTTTAACAATTAATATATTGGTTATAATAGTTAAATTACAAAATTTTAAAAGAGATAATTGACTTAGTACTCTCTGTCTACCACATGAAGGATCTGGTGTGACATTAAAATGATGTAATATTGAAAAGTTATTCTGATCATTTTAGAGC
The DNA here is from genome assembly GCA_018245575.1 of Jemadia suekentonmiller. Lineage (NCBI taxonomy): Eukaryota > Metazoa > Arthropoda > Insecta > Lepidoptera > Hesperiidae > Jemadia > Jemadia suekentonmiller. The sequence goes on from DWDU01002942.1 coordinate 2,783, forward strand.
TATTTGCATTAAAACAAAGGCACCTCTTGGTTCAAATAGTTGAATACTAAATTATGTTACTCCAATTTTATGCTATACTAATATCATGTTAGAATATTTTGCCCGACCTAGGAGGTTCAACCTAGGATCTTTTGCTCAGCACTCATGTTTGCAACCACTAGACTAATGAGGCAATCTATAATTTCTAATTCACTATAATTTCTGTTGTTACATGTACTCAGAAAACTTAGCCACTTTTCCAAGGGCATGACGATCGTGAAACTGCCAAGTACTGGATATGTGTACATTTTATAATCTGCAACCACGCAGGCTTTTGAATTATCTTTGTAGTTTATATTCAAATCATATTTTTTCTATTATATGCCTACCCCATGAGGGACCTGGCATGAATATATGTATTTTTTTGGTACTATATTTTACAGCAGATTAAACACTGCTCAGAGCAGATATTGTAAGTGATAATTCTTTAATGTACCGTAACAGACAGAATAAATAGAACTCAGTATGTAAACCTCATTTTTATAAAGGCTATCACTTTTTATACCAGAATGCAACAACAGCCTATAATACAAAGTCTTCTTTATCATTTAATCACAGAATCTATCACCAAAATCTTCCTTATTACTAAAATATAGATTATATTATAATCACATTTTTTTCTAACTATAATTTACTGAATTTATAATTTGTAAGTGTTGGATTATTTCTATATTGCTTCTTTCAATATAATCATACTGCTAGAAGACTGATCCAAGATTCAGAAGGCCCAGGACATGGGACAAGTGGTGCCTATTAAGGGAGACCTAGGTCTAGTAGTGGGCCTCCAGAGGCTGATGGATGGACACTGTAGTTAGAGTAATATTCTATTATCATATTAATTGGCATCTTTAATTCGAAATACATTATCTAAGTATTTGATGAACAGTGCTGGGTTGGCTTTGGGAAAAGGCACTAAAAGTTCGAAATCGACTGTTTCCAGGGTTGTCTCGAGTGTGTCACAGGTGCAGTAATAAAGGTGACCATCTATTTGAAGTTTTTCAGCCAGTTCTAATTGATGATTATTCATAAGATCTTCATTGACCACGACTAGGAGAGGTTTCTTCGCACCCAACGCTTCCAAACAACTCCCAGCGCCAGCGTGACTTATAACTAAATCAGCGTTATCTATATCTGCTTTAAGTGATTTTTTAAATCTATACAATGACAGTTTTATATCCTCTTTCTCGTAATCTCCAGGTTCCGTATCACTATTCCCGATTTGAAAAGTTATCTCTCTACATCCAATGCTTTTCAAAGTTTGCAATACTGAAGGACGTAAAATATATTTACAAAGCAAGTCGAAACGCGTTGTACCGACGGTAATAAATATTTTTCTATATTTTTGAGGCATTTTGTCGAGTTCTTACTTCTTAACGTTACTATGACAGATGTCATCCGTCATTTCTCATAACATTAACAAAAGTTGACATTATATTGAAACTCGCAGAAGTTAACTAGGCACGTTGCTATGATGATTATAGTAAAGTACGTGTAATAAGTAACAACGCGCCGAAAGCGAGAGCGGCAGTTATTTCAGAATTCCCGCAACTACTAATTTATTATATGCGTGTTGTAAACTCACCAAAAGATAATAAAGTCACTCTGGATTATACTGTTACATGTTGGTACAGTTATATGCAATGCCTGAAACTAACAAAGTTTAACACAAATAAAAGAAACATGATTTTGAAAAAAATGTTCTGGAAAAATATCATTATTTCAAAAAAAAAAGAGTTGATCTCAATAAACATGTACATAATTTATTAATTAGTTATGGTATTATTTTATTTACGTCATATGTGTAAAATTTATTAAAAATATATGCTTGTATGTGCTTTTAATTTCTATTTAGCTCTAAGATGTTTTTGTATTTATTTTGAACACCTATTAGCACACTTCAGTAGGCTTATTAGTAAGTTATTATATCCTTAGATTTTTATAAGCTGATAAAGCTATATAGTATCTTGTTGAAAAAGAAATTGGTACATTAGTTAACTAGTCTGGGCTGCGTACGTTGTTCGTAATTATAATAAATTTTTAATGCACTTGACCTTTTACTTCTTCACAAAAGATATCTTATATACAGCATGGTTTTATTTTCATGAATAAAACGGTTTTATTTTCATTCTTACTATAATATCGAATTTAGAAAAATACAATTAAATTAATAATAACATAAAGTAAAGGATATTAGATGTAGGTACTATCCAATAATCGGTTATTACAATGTCAAGTAAGTAACCTGTGTATCATGTTTTAATACTTTTTTAGGTAAAAATATGTAATAAATACTGATAGTATTTTTTCACAGCTCCCATGAATCTATATACCAATTATTGTTATACAACTTGTAATTTAAAAGTTATTATTAGTCGTCTATAGTAAAGAAATTCGGGACAAAATTTTAAGAGCGCCTACAAAATTTTAAGACCGCGCACACGCTGTACATTAGCTCTAGGTTCCTCACGAAACTTCGCGTGTCTCTTACTTACACCGTATTTTCGGCCTAAGCATGATACACCTGTACCGACCCAGTTACCAACACTAATTAAACCTTAAATAGTAACGGTATTTTTAATATTCGACACAATTATGATGTGTAAGTACTTTATATTTGAGACGCGACGGTGTTTATGGTCGGCTAAAAAATGTACCTATGGATACTATGCTTATTGTGCTCGTACGTTCGCGCATCCGGAGAAGATTTTCCATCTTTAATAACTGCGAATGCGTCTATTGGTATAATGTTTATTTTATTTTAAATTTGGATTGTTGTAGATTTTCTTCGTAGGATTTTTGTTTCTTCATCATTGATTTTACTATGTATTACACTAAGTTTCCACACGATAACATTAAAATAAGAGTTTTAACCATTAATCTACATTTACACTAAAATCATTCAGTATGTTATTATAGTAGATTTTCATTTCTTCTGTCTTAAAAATTGTCTAGAACAGATTGCTGCTCTATCGATGTAGCACCTTTTCTATACTTAGTCCTATTTGTAGATTCTCGTGTAGTTTGTGCATATTTTTTCTAATACCTCCAGCATAATTCTAAAAATATGAACATTCCAGCTGTAGTTCTCGACCGCCAGTATTTGGGTGAACAGTATCAGCCCCTCCTTGATGAGCTTAAGGAACACATTAAGGAATTAGTCAGAGTTGAACTAAATCACGGTGGCGTTATGGTACATTACTTCTCTTGGACCGCTATCAGTCTTAAAAAAGGTATTTTTTTTACTAATAATATCAGCAGTTTCTGTGACATTCTAATTTATATTTATTTCACAGATAAAAGCTAAGAAATTTCATATCTATGAGAGTATGCCCTCAAATTTAGTAATATTTATAGTATCTGTATACGGTTCTAATTTTCTTCAATACCAGACAGACCTTCGAGCGGCATTGAGACCAGGAATCTCGCCCCACTCAAAGACTTCCAAAGAGTGAATTTGTTAAAATATTAAAAAAAATAACTTAAATAATCCGGATTTCCTTTCAGATTTCTTAGCAGTGTTTAGCATTGCTTCATGCGAAGACACTTGGTCTCTATTCTCTCGGACTGAGGACGAGGAACTCTTGCTTTTTGCATTGACAGAAGTGGACTGCCCTCGCTTACCTTCCAACGCGGCTATAACCGTTACTTATGCGAATCCCGGCGAGGAGTTGCCACAGCTCATACTGGATTTGCGGACGAGGAAAATATTAAATTGGAAATCTGCCATAATATTGCACGATGACACACTCAGTATGTAGTTGTATGTGATATTTTTGTGAATGATGTTCGAATATAGAAATCAGTGCACTTTCATAAGAGCTACTATGGATATGAAGGTCTTTAAAGAATAAATTTTCCAAATTTCGAGACACAATTATAAATTCTAAATTAGTAAAATCCAGTAGCAATCCGATCTGGGATATGAAACCAGGACCTCCCGATTGGCAGTCGCGCTTGCAACCGTCACAACTAACGAGGCAGTCTTATATATTTTGAGCCATTAGATGAACCTTTTGATATTTAAGGTCGCGACATGATATCCCGAGTAGTGCAATCGCTGACTTTACAAATCGCTCATGGCGCTGTGCCCACGGTGTCTGTTACGGTTTTCAAAATGAAACATGAGGTTAACGAATATTTAAGGAGGAAAGAGATGAATCGGGTGTTGTCCAAGCTTCCGGTAAAATTTATAGGTAAGACAATTTTCACTCCTCGTTGTTTTCATTATTGCTTATTGCGAATTACCGTCTTTTAGTACAAGTTAATTACATTTCTGAAGGTAGCTTGCTTTATAATGCCCGTTATTAGAACGTACCATCACACTTGTGATCCTCCAAGAGGTAGGCAGATGAGTATATTTTCACGTTTACTAGTTACATTTCCGTCCTTAAGAGAATGGTGGTGAGCTTGTTGCCACACATCGGGCACAAATCCAGACCGTATCCGGTATCAATAGTAACCGAAACGGGACATTAACCCCGGTCCTCATATTGCTGCATTTAGTGTCTGCTTGCCATTTTTCGCAGATCATTATGTCGTCTAGTATCTACACAATCTACACAAGTTTGCCCAGTAGGGAATGTCTATCATTAGGAGTGGATACATACAGACTGATGACTATCGTTATTTCGTTGTTGAGTCTGTTCCAACCTATTTTCAAGTGTTGCAAATTGTACTCATGGTTTTTGCTTTGTTTGCTTTGTAAATTAGGTGAAAATTTCATAGCAATAGTGACATCGGACGTGATGACCACGATGGCGGAGACTGCTCGAGACCTTCTCATGTCGCACACTCTAGCACAGTGGCTATACATTATATCGGACACTAACGCTCAAACTGGCAATCTGACCAGTCTAGTCAACAGTCTCTACGAAGGAGAAAACATTGCTTATATATATAACGTAACCGACGATAACCCTGATTGCAAGGTATTTTTAAATTTTTTATGGCAACACTGACGTATCCTCGTATAATTATTCATGTGTACATTTTTGTATACTTCCACTATTGCCAGCCAGAACAAATTTTCACTAAATTGCTAACGATATTTAGCAAAATAATTTACGTAGAAAAAGTACAATTATTGTTCACAAGGAGAATTAAAAGTGCGAGATGTTAATCAGTGCTTCTCGTTTTTAGAATGGTATTTTGTGCTATAGTCAAGAGATGCTGAGTGCTTTCGTATCGGCGCTGGAGGCGGGCACGCGCGCCGAGGCGGCCGGCGCGGCGCGCGTGCCCGACGAGGAGTGGGGCGCCGTCCGCCCCACCAAAATACAGCGCAGGAACAGTTTGCTGAAACACATGCAAGTTAGTTCGAAACGATTAGAGCAGATGAATGTCTCGGAACGCTCATAAATAATTTGCGTAAACATAAAAATAGGCATTGGAATAATAGGGGCGATGTTTAATAAAGAGTACTTTAGAAAATAATTCAGTAATACGACATATCACATAATTTATATGTATCCAACAATATAAATAGAATACAAGTATGCAGTCTTGTCGATTGACTTAAGGTTTAAACTTTCTTTGTTTAAATCTCAAGTGAGTCTCGTAATTTGTATTTTCAGCAATATTTAGCAGCACACAACAAGTGTGGCAACTGCAGCACGTGGCAGGCCCTGGCGGCCGACACTTGGGGCGCCACCTACCACAGCCACGCTGGTGACGGTGGCCAGCTCCTCAAGAACGACGGCAACGTCACCAACTCTATCATTGAGAATATAAAATTGTTACAGGTGAATAAAGAGTTACTGATTCATTATCATCATCATTATCACCAGTCTACTCCCGTCTACTACTGGACATAGGCCTCTCCAATAGCACGCTACTGAGCTCGATCTTCAGCTCTTTGCATCTTTACTGCTTGTAATTTCCAAAAATGTAACAGATATCCGAAGAGAATCAAAGCCTTGTCGCTGTTAAATGAATACTTATAAATTACTTAAGGTTAAGGTACCGTTATGTCACGAGCGACGAAAGAGATCTTAGCAATTCCATACATACATATCTTCAGATCAGATCAGATCTTTTAGATCATACAAAGAGCACCGAGTGTCTAATATCTCTATCCATGAATCTCTTCACATATTTATGGTAATATAATACTTAATTGTTTCTCAGGTCGGGTACTGGCGAGCCATCGATGGGATGAGGTCGGACGACGTCCTCTTCCCTCACGTCGCTCATGGATTCCGTGGGAAAGAGTTGCCCATCATAACATATCACGTGAGATTCTTATAAGATTATTACTATTTACACGGTATTATGTGACAAAAAAGATAAATCATAAAATGTTTAGATACATATTTGTATGTATGTTATAATTGTGTTGGTCTCGTCGGCGGATCACTTGTTACAGTTTAACAGACTGATGTATACTTACTTTTGCGTTATTGAAAGAGAATTTATGTGTATAATCTGTGTGAATTATAAAAATATTTTGATTTTAAATGTAAGCTTGCAAGAGTATAATAATTTGTACTTAAATAGAAACTTTTTTTTGGCAAAATTAAAAGTTTTGCAATGCTAACATAAGTGGCAAAATGAACTTTTAGTTGGCACAAGTTCTATTGTGGAGTTACCATTACCGCTTTTTTGCATAATAATTAAAGTGTTATTTCCAGGTTTTTATGGAATTCATTTAAATTTTTCTTAATCATAGCTTTGTATATCTAACGAATATAATGTTTGTGAGTGGTTGGAATGTAATCATTTATTGTTCAGATTGTTTCTTTTTTCAAATTAGTTTTAAAACGATATTGGCAGATTGTAAATTTCGTGGGAACATTCTTTATTCAACGTACGGTCTTCTCTCATTTAGAATCCACCGTGGACGATCTTGCAGATCAACTCGTCGGGCTCCGTAGTAAGTTACAGTGGGCTCTTATTCGATATAGTGACCCAGCTTGCTACGGCAAAAAATTTCACGTAAGTTCTTATTAACTTTTCTATGCGAAAATACTGTCGCAAACAATCCAATTGAACATGATTATTCGTTCTGAGTTTGGATAAAATTATCGACGTGAATAGCTATATTATGTATTTATAGATTTGTATACAAATATGTGTAGTTTATCGGGTGTTGTTATAAGGAACTACGGTAGCAAACGTTTATCATGAAATTACGAAATTTTTCAGAATTAGAATAATACTGCCGAGCGCTGTGAAACAAAATGTATCAAACGTAACTTCCAGCGATGTGAGTATTTGTTATGATCTTCATTAACGTAAAAAATCTATTTGAACAGTGTTACGCGAACACCATAATATTTTCATTACTTTATTTGATACTTTTAATTTCATTTAGAATCTTAGTAACATTACTCACTCTGCGATGATGGTCGCAAGCTCTCAGGGGAGCCTCATGTCCAACTGTGCACTTAAACAGGCTGATGACGATGTTCCCATTAGTGGGATGTGTTACGTACGAATAAATAAATATAATTATTGTCTGTATGCATCGTGTGGAGATTACTCGAAGTCGTTATAGTTTATCCTATATTATTGCAACCCATTATGATCGGGACGGAAATTTGGGATATCACAAGTGCATAATAATTTGGCACTAATACCAATAAACATAGAGTCCAATTTAGTGTTGCACTTCTCGTATAATACATCCACAAATCATGGTAAAGCCTAATTATACAGGATTTATGCGAATATGTTGCTTGTTCTCGCGGATTACGATTGTTATCATTAATTTACTTGTCGTCTAATATATTCCTTGTTATAATTGGTTGTGCAATGTGTTATTATTAGTTAGACTATATAGCTTCAAATATATTTTATTTTTTAATCGCTGATGTCTCACATTTTTCTCATTAAACGCATTTAGTTTTGATAATGAACGAAGCCGAGTCTTCGTTACAAACGACGTTACTGTTGTAATTGCTATCAAAATATGAATATTAGCGCCATCTGTGTAGCAGTGTGATAATTAAAGTGTTTCAAAGAGTACAAAAGACGATAGAGAAAATAAAGGACAGTCTGCACTGAATAACCGACTCGTATTATTTCAGTTACATATATCTACTACGGGTATAACAGGTAAGGTTTAAGTATTATGAAACACTTGAAGGTACGAGTGCATTTCTTGCAGATGATGCAAAGTACAAACGCAAAGTTAACGCTGCTGGCGGTGGCGGCAGGCCGCGCGGCGCTCGCGGCTGCTTCCTTCACCGTCCTCGCCGACGGCGCGCCAGGTACCCGGGGCGCATCCCCGCTCCACCACAATATATAGGCCTTTTACATTTTTGCTACCATATTTCATTTAAATTTGAAATTAAAACATTATTAAGGTTCTATTGTTAGTGACTATACTATTTGTAAACTACACAGTTCAATAGTGTTATTCAAACAAATTGTACAACATATGAATAATGTATCCATGACAAACATGTAATGTAACTTAAATAATATCAATGTCTCGTATCAGGAGGTCCTAGGTTCGATTCCCGGGTCAAAATTTAAATTAAAAAAATCCAGTAGTGCCCGAGCTGGGATTTGAGCCTTCCGATCGACAGTCGCACTTGCAACCAAAACGACCATCGAGGCAGGCAGGTTACATATCTTGGTATATTGTACCAAATATAAGTACACATCAGAGAAAAAAATGTATTATTAACATGTGTAATTTTTATCATTAGAGTTGTCAGTGAACCTTTCAATTCACATGTGAATAAACGGAACAACAAAGATAACGCAATATGTATAGAACTGGTTTTACAAGACTCCATGAAACGTCAGGTATCAATTACACGGCGGCCATCAGCGTCCAGCCGCACGCGTTCGTGACGGCGCGGCCGCGGCCACTCAGCAGGGCCCTGCTGTTCCTCCTACCGTTCACCGCGGACGTAAGTTGTTACTATGTTTACTCGTGCACTACATTTATACGTCGGAGACGAAGTCGTGATCCCATCTCTGATGTTGAAGATGATGACGTCATCTCATTTCTGATGTCGGAGTGAAGGAGTCAGGATCAATAAAACAATCCAATTCAAATTATAATTCAAATGCCATTTATTTAAAATTGAATGAAACTATCACCCGCTTCGGAAAAGGATTCGCCAGGGAGAAGCGACGAAAGAAACTCCATAGGTGCGTTTTTGCATCTTTTAAATATTTGGAACAAGTTCCTAATTCAAATTAACAAGCGCACGGACAGCGAGACGTCCTGCACCAGCGAAATCACGAAACGGCATCTCCTTATGGCCAAGCTCGTTCCTTTTTATTGTTTGGGAACACCTGAACGATGATTCACACTCATGTTAGAGACAAACAACACGTTTTCGTCTTCATCCCATCTGTACGC
>DWDU01002943.1:0-12136 GCA_018245575.1 Jemadia suekentonmiller
GGGCCATGGACCCCCCGATCCACAGCCCACAGGGCGCGGGCCGTTAGGCCCCCTCTCGGGGCGGAAGGAGGGGAGCAAGCTCAACCCCCCAACCGCCCCGCCAGAACATTCGCCACAAGCAATAGATTCCCCAGAAAGAGGAAAAGGGAATCTATCGGTCATGCCCAGGGTGAACCGTCCCGGACCCCTGCCGTTCCCCCCGGATATTGCCATCAAAGGGGACAAGCAGGACCGGGCACTCGAGGAGGTTTTCTGGCAGCGTCACCCCTTCACGTAAGGGACCTAGCGTAACTCAATTCGTGTAATTACAAGTGAGTTATATACTTTCCATAAAGTTTATGAGTTTTAAGAATAAAGGATCTGAAATAGTCATAACTAACATTTACGTATATAGTATTCGAATGGATGGACGCCGAGGAAAGCTGATTGCATTGAATGTCCCAGTTCTTTGACCTTGTACGTGCTAAACTAATTGTTTTCTTCTGTTATGATCACGCGACAGTTTTAATTTTGTGATTACATATGTATAAATACAGGTGACGTTAGAAGATGTTGAAATTAAGATTGTGTTCGCGTTGTTAAAAAGCACATACCAATGTAAAAGTATGTTGTATAAATTTTCTTGATAAATAAATAGAGCAAGTAAAGAGGATATAAAATAACGTTTGAAAATTTTTCTTTTCTATTTAGAAAATGTTCTTGTACTTATTACTTCTTTTGTAAGGATTTCTAGAATATTGAGTTTTCCTATTCGTCAATTCGCAGGTATCAAAATTTTTTAATATGAGTATTATATAGCCACAGTAGGGCAGGCTGCATCGAGTTCTCTCTCTATTACTAATTAATTGTCCTTCTTTTCCGTTCATTATATTCTTCATACTATGTAATAATACATTTTTTCACTTCCAACATCTTGCATTTTGAATAAAAAAGAGACAATTTTTAATAATTCGTTTCAATTACTGTTCAAGCGTACCATTGGTACCAATTATACAAAAGCTGGGATCGCGGTATTTTACACGAAATGTACAATGGTGAATATTCTAGGCAAGACACTTAATCCTATTAACACAACAGTGACCTAAATTGCCAAATCACATTCATACGTCGTCGGGGATAGTGCAAATCCGCGTATCTAGCATTAGATAAAATTTTACAGGGGAAGGTTAAAACTTTACAATTTTCTTATTTTAAGGACAATTGGACTCATTTTTACATAAAGAGTGCCTAATATTTGATGGGTTCTATGTATTATTAACGTAGATTATCCGTTAAAGTGATTAATTGTATTTCCTGCAAAATTCAAAATTGGCTACATTTGTCTGATTCGGAATTATCCTATGTTAGATACGCAGATTTGCTCTATCCCCGAAGATATACATTAGGTGAGGACGTTTAGATCAACTCAAATCCCGTCTAAGTTATAAATAAATTTGGGGTAGTGAACTAGTAGTTTATTCTGGATTTGAAAGCGCTAGTGCGCCTACTACATTTATTTCTTCCGGTTGGCGGCATTGGGTTCCGGTTAGAACGACGGGGCGTACACACATGTACAAAGAATTTAGTACTAAATAAAAGTATGGTAACATTAAATGCAGGTTTCTTACATTTCTCATGTGGTCTGATAGCTTTCGGCGCATATGTTGACATTAATGGGATATAAATATAAGCAATTTCATATAGGATTGAAACAATGCATTTTATTTTTAGTAGCGCTGTGAACGGTAGTATCATATTTTTGTTTTAAGATTTGCTCTGATTGTATTGGATTACCTTGTGCCTGTGTGCATTGTGTACCTTAGACATGACCGTACCATGCCGTAATCCAAAGTTGACACAAATTAAACCATGAATATTTATGCTATCGAAACCAATCTCACTATCTTAACGTGCCTGGATTAACGACTTGTTCCGTAGCTTGAAGTAGAAAACCCACTGGCGGTAGATACGCTAGCGGCTAATAAAATTATATAAAGAATAAAACTTGTTAAAATTATATTGTTACAAGTCGTACTGCTTTCTTAAATAAATGCGATGTGATGCTAAAAGCAGAAAGATGAGTAAAAACATTTTTGGCAGGCTTTACAGGCCTTATAGACGTATTTTTTTCACCTTCTCACTTTTATCTACACTTATCTATAACTGCCAATTCGCCTTTGAAATCATTATTTGCAATATGAGCATTTATGTCATGATATTAATATTTTTTATTGTAATAGCTTCACTGTTATTTATTTTGGTATTGATAGAACAAGTTCCTTAGGCTCTTTTATAATTGCAGTTGGAGACTATTTTGGTTTAAGAAACACCCACGACAACTTGGCTGTTTTATTCAGATTTTATATTACACTAGTATTATGGTCTGTAACTGTAAATGGATTGTAGTACCATGCTCAGGCATAGTAAAATATTAAGTAAATTCAATAGCACTTCATTTTTCTTCCATTAATTATGTTACTTTTAGGTTTACTTTCTATTTGCATTCGACTTACTGTATAAGCGAAACTTCTTATTTAGCTTTCTTAGCTTACTATTGTGGAATAATATAATTATACTAAAAATAAAGGCATGACTATGTAAACTGAAGTTTATTCAAAAATAACATTTCGGATGTTAAAAAAAAAGATGATTTTCGGTTAGCATAATACAGAAGATTGATAAATGTTGTCAATCAGACAGGGTAGTGGTTTTTATGGGCGTATACTCTGTTTCGCTTAATAATTCACGAATTTTGCAACAACTCAGGAAGGAACCTTAGTATTTTAATTTCCTGGTCGATGTCGCAGGGTTTCTTTTTCATGTTGTTTACTCTTTGAGTATTAAACATTTTTTATTAATAATGTAATCCTGTTTCGATTTCCAAAACAATAAAGAAGCATACACAGGATAGCCTGAAGCACAACGGATGAGTGCTATCGCCATTTTAGTCCGGGAAGTCCGGAGCGATAAACTCTTGAATCGTTAGAGCACGTGCGAGAAATAAATAATCAAAGAAAATGTTTGTAAGAAATCGAAATTTAGTGTTGTGGTAGACGAAATTAGTACATTGAATAATCTTAATACAAATCTTAAATTTTGGTAATGAAAGAGACTCATGGTGAAAACTGAACTTCATTATTTATGTTGTTAGATGGTTTGGTTAGCGATTGAAACGTATCGTTAGTCTGATTATAAATTATAATCATGATTTATATATTTTAATGGAACTTTATATGTTTCGTAGTTACGACCTGATTTACACGTACCTAAAGTGAGAGCGTGTAAAATTGTACGCACGGTCAGCCAGAGTACAATAGCAATTATGTTCTTATGGTGAGGTCAATATCGCCGAAGCCAGAATTGAGTAGACTAATAGTGATTTATCTAACTCCGCTAAAAGTCTACATTGTATCATTGAGTAATTCCTTTAGATTATCATTTTCGCTTACATACTTGTCAGAGAACCGTAGCGCACGCAAAGTCGTTTAGTCAAATTTACTATAAATGATATATATTTTAGTTTGCTCAAAATTGGTGCTGTTTCAGATAATTTATATCACACCGACCTGCAACTTGAGTTCCATAAATACTTGTTATTGTGCAGCGAATTTGCCATGATTTGATGAAAAAGTGAACTTTAACCTCAGAAAATGTCAAACATGAGTGGCGAGTTTTGCGGGAGAACGTTATAGGAAAACAGTTGAAGAATGTTTCACGTCCAAGGTTCGTTTGAGCAGTCGCTGCGCTGCAGCGATGAATTGTCGCCTAGTGGCAACAAAACACTTGAAGCACTGGCGAAAATCCATAAGCATTGTACGGGAAAAGCGCACGCGCACGGTTGCGTTGATCCGAAATATAATCCACTTGTAAAATCTGATTCAAGTGGAAGTGTCCAATCGCGAAAGTCATTTCGAGGAGACTGCATTATCGAAATCAAGGATACCGTTAAGCAAGACGGCAACTTTGCCAGAAATAACAACGGATCTTTTACGAAAAGCTTCAGTAACAGCACTAGCTCTTACGAAGGACACAGTGACACAGATTCTGAATGTACATTTAAAAGCCGCCCAGAAAACAATAAGACGCCGGATGCGTGCGAAAGATTGTTCACACAGAATACAAAAGCGTCGCTAATGAAAACAGCTCGCATGCGTTATGCTGATGATAGTGTAATTTCATCTATGAATGACGAAATCGACGGCGATAAATGGAAACATTCTTTCAATAGAACCCCTTCGAGATCCAGCTTTAGAGAAAGAAAGTCTGCTGTGATTACAATCGAGGAAGTTAAATCAGATGGTCTAAACGAAGATGACATCATAGATGATAAGAAAAAAAATCCACAAAACAAAACTTGCTTGCAAAGAAAAGGTTCTTTTGGGAATACGGCCAACGGTAAGCCCAACAGTAACGGAAACAAACCTCCATGGCGGGGAGCAAGTAAAAATGGAAAACCAGAGACATTTGTACGAACGCCATCGTTGCGTGGAAGTATCCGTAAGAAAACGACGAAAAACGATGGAATCCCCTGGCGAAGACTTTACGAACTTTCGCTGTGGAGAAAGTGCGGGGTGAGCTTCGCAGCAAGCTGGGCGGACACGGAGCGTGCCTTGCTACGTCCATGGAACGAGTTGTCTTCACAACAGCAGCCGCCACTATTTTCGGTAAGTAAAACGTCAATCTCGAATGCAACCGCAGGCAGCGTTGGCACTTAACTGCTTTACATTGCGTATACGGTGTCAATTGATTGTTGCTTCGCCTTCTTGTCTATAGGGAGAGCACGATCTCGAATATCGTTATGTTGATGAGGCGGTCACGCTTTGAGCAAGTGTATTACTCAGATTTTCCATTTTTGGATAGGAAATGTTAGGAAATGCATAGGATAGAGGATTGGACAGGAAATGTATGTCAAATTTTATTACAGAGTATGTGAGGTAATCCTATACGTATGTCATAATCTAATCTCACCCCCATTCTAGCCACACTTCTGTTAACTCTGGAGCTTTACAAATGTTTTGACACAATTCGCTTCTTCCTTTTATATACTTAGATACTTATTTTATATATTTATATAAAAATCTCGTATCACAGTGTTAGTCGTCGAGCTCCTCCTAAACGAAACCTCCTAAATTTTTTAAATTATATCTGGTAGGTCTGAGAATAGTAGTAGTAGTAGTGTGAATAGGTCGAAGGCTATTTTTAAATCCTTAACTAATAAGGGTGGCCCCTATCTGGAAATATAAATTTCTGTTTGACGAATTTTTTTTTGTTTTACATTTGGCATCTAAAAACAAGTATGACCCCAAATGTTTGCTTTTCCACCCCCTCCTTCTATTTTTTATATGGCGAAGTTAGTATTTTTTATGAACAATGACCAAATTATTTAATCTTTCGTTTTTCAAGCAATTAAAACATTCAAACATACAATAGAATGCTTATTTTTTATTTAAAACTAAAATATTTATTAGAACTAATGTTTGGCAGAACAACGCTTACCGTGTCGGCTAGTATATTTATATACATATTTTGCACTCAATGATCTCTGCACACCCAGTAAGGTCAATGGCGTGTTGATGTAATGATGGCTGTTTTACATAAACTTTATTATTATGCTTTGCAGTTCTTGTATATTGATGCGCAACAAAGTACCACGGACCATATGTTTTTATCTATGGCTTATGTTATAAGTACCTACCGTAGTTATATAAAGTAACAACATTAAAAGAAACTGAATATTTTGTATTTGATTTGACTTGATGATTGATTGTTGACTAAATAAGATGTCTCCAAGAAATTGGGACTATAGATAACGAAATTATATACTGAGTTAATAAGTATATTCAATATAATTTGTGCCCGGTGCATGGCAATAGGTTCACCACCTATTCCATAGTGGGACGTAAACATAACTGGTGAAACGTGGGAATGTTCTACATTCCTCTGCGTTACATTACAGGCGTGATGTTACGTGTTTGCACCTATTTTTTTATAGAACTTTCTATACACAATATCATGTGTTTTTAATAACCCTAATTATTTCTTACTTGGTTTTATTCGCATTTCATTCTAATTTTAACAATTTTATACAGTAAAATCACGCCTGTAATCCCCGAAGAGGTAGGCAGAGGAGTGTAGAACACTCAAATTTTATACAGTGAATTTAATATTTTAAAATGCACCAATAAATCACACAAATGACTAACTTGTATACGACAACTGTATCGCGAGATCTGTACGACAGTACGTAAACTGAATTAATTCGTCACATTCCCCGCCAAAAACAACTACCCACCTCCATTGTTCGAGATATGCCCCGGCGCGGCGACACGAGGAAGGAATGCAAGCCGAATGCTAATCGCTCGCTTTGTTGTTTGCGTCGGCTCGAGGCGTCTGCGACGAAGATTTTAGCGATACGATGTGTCACAGTTAGTAACAAAATACTGACCGAGATTCCGTTTTTTTTTGTAATAATTGGTTAGTATTTCAGTCACGTAAGATTTCGGCTGCCTCGTTGGTCGTGTCGGTCGGAGGCGCGACTGCCGTTTGGAAGGTCCTGGGTTAAAATCCAAGTTCCGACACTATTGGATATTTGTAATTTAGATTTTCCTGTAGTGGCTCGGAGTTTGGATTTGTGCCCGTTGTGTGGCAATAGGCTCACCATCTATTTCATAGGAAGACGTAAACGTAACTGGTGAAATGTGATAGTGCATTACACTTCTTTGTCTATCTCTTCGAGGATTACAGGCGTAATTTTATGATAAACTTGAGCCTCCTATAATACGGGAATAAACCTTAACATTATTCATTCATAGGTACAAGTGTGCATCCGTACCAGCAAAACAACACCTTATGGAGTCATTGTTCTTAAAACAATGGATTTTCCAGTTTTAATTCCATCACCCGCGGCGTCTATTTACCTGTTTCCTCTATAAAAATGCCTACAAGGTCGCGTGGCCGGTGTGGGTGTGGCGTGTTAGGAATCGTGAATCGCGGTGTGATTTTATTGACCATGAATCTATACATCTTCTACACAAATAGATAAAATTGGAGTGTGTGTTTTTAATATAAAATAACCGCTTTTTACTAAATGCTTATGTAATTATGTATGTATACACGGTAAATATACCAAAACAACATTTTTGATACATATACCAAAACAACAGACCTATTTGATATAAAAATTTGTTCTGAAGTCTGCCACCCTGCACTGGGGCAGTGCGACAAGCTATGGCTTAACACTTCTTATTCTCAGAAGTGGAACTATGATGATTTCATTTAAGACGAATACATAAACAATACATATTGGTTACATTACTCGTATACATTCAATTTGTACATACATGTAGATAAGGCTAGATGTAGGCTAATCAAAGTAATACACTTTACGCGTAAGAAACCGCACGCAAAAGGCAGTGAAGTATAGAATGGATTAAATTACTTCCGCAAAGACCTATGACAACATCGTGTAAATGAACCCGCCGCCGGCGCACGTAGCCTGGCCCATCGCTGATCAGTGTCCAGTGGATCACAGTAGTGATCAGCATCAGTGAGACTAGACGTACCTGGCGTAGCGGCAAACCCGTGCAAACTCTCAAGAGTATGGTATTATATATAATTTTTTCCTCCCATATATATAATTTCTCAGATATTGTATTCATTCTATTTTATTCCAACTCATTGTATATTTATATTTTCTGACATATCGTATTGTACAATTAATTATATTGTATTCCTATACCATTAAGACGGACGATGTACCTATGATGTCATGTAGATTGAGAGGCTCATCATATTTATCGACGCGGAATCGGCTTAAGCCGATCGCGTATAGCCGATTATTGAGCTCGGCTAACGCGATAGCTATTAGCCTTCGTTCGGCCATAGCGTCCACCGAGCGACCGTCGCGTCAGGTGTTCCGTTCCAACGTCATGACCCTAAAATTGGTTTAGCGGTAACGATGTGCGCTCTGAGGCGTACGGACGAGCCGGATTTGTTGATGGTTTTCATTGTTTAAACACTTGATGTTAGTGTTCCGTTGTCCGATGGTGGGGTATCTGTTAACTAATAGTATTCATTTTATTTAATCATTATTACATCGCGATAGGCAGTAGCACACAATGTGATGTTCTTCGATAATGTTTAGTGTAGAGATTACTGCCACTGCAGTGAAATATGATCACTATCACAAAGCCATCGCAATTGCTCTCTGAACCTTGCGAATGCTACCAGTAATCGCATCGCATAACACCGAGACGCTGCGTTCGACATCGCTTACACTCTTAACACTATGAACATACATTATTTCGTATCTATTCGAGCCGATTTTAAGATGATACTTATAGGCACACCCTAAAGGTTCCTTTTTACTACTTTAACAGGTCAGACGTAAAGAGACACAGTCATAAAATTACTATTCTATAAAATAGACAATACTTACGTACCAAATAATGTCTTAAGTATGAAATATGTAAAGAAACATTGCTCAGACGAGTGATGCTAATTAATGACATACCGTAGTTTTCGTAAACTTTAGTCGACAAAATCATAGTTGAGAAGCAGCATCCTGCATGCCTGTTACTTACGTCATTCAACTGTTAGCAAAAACAACATTTTCGTTTATTATTTTATCACTTTTTGTGTGCATTCAAGAAGAAACATAATTTTTTTTGTCCATTTTATGAGTCCGTGTTGAATACTTTTTTATTATTATACAATTACATATCTATTTAGACTATATCGAAATATATAGTTTCTCTTAACTTCAATATACTTAACTTATAATTAAAATTTATAACTTTACGATACTTCAACTAAACAATCTGTTAAGTTAGGCTCTGGCTTTCCTGGATGATAGCCAATAGGATCGCCATGTGGAAACCAGATACTGCGGAGCTGGTGGAGGAAACATCAAGAAAAGTTCCTACAGCAATTTCTTACTTCTGTTCCTTTCCCACTCGGTCTCATGTTAAGTTCGACGACAGTCTTAACTGTGCCACTAGCCAGTCCATTCTAATCATTAATATAAACAATAAAATTACTAAAATACATTTGAATTAATAAGTTCAATCGAATGAATTTAATCCCGAGATTTGGCCGATTGGATCCCTTTTTCATTGCCGCCGCCGTACATTTCAAAACCTATTATAAATACCTACCTATGGAATTTATGTACAACATACCATATATATTAAAAACATAAACAGGTGTCAATCCTAAAGCAATATATTTAACAGACTTTGGAGATCCCGTAAGACCGACGACGGCGCCGTACACTACAACGGCTACGTAATCGGATTAAATTCACTCTGTAAGGGTTTGTTTGAGCACGAAGCAACTCGAGGTTATTACGAGAAGATCTAACGATTGTGGACGTTGGGTTCATCTAACAGGGAGAATGTTTTAATGGACTGTGACAGTTCAATTCTCGATGTTAGTATGAAGTTGTACAAAGTGGTGATATTTACTGTGGTCAACCGCAATAGTTGAGGTGAAGTTATGTTGTAGTAGTCGATGTCGGAGACCTCTGGTTTCCTCATCTGCCAGCATCTCACTTATTGAGTCAACATTTGCATTGGCATTCGTACTTGTACCGTTTATAGCAAGCACCTACCTACCATCGCGCCGTGAGCCACGAGCAAGTGATACGATAAAAATCTCATTACGAATTTTAATGTACCGTTGCAAAACATGACTGACATATTTCAAATATTACGTCTTAAAGCGCAATATACATTTTTATTGATTTTATCGAGCATTTTTATCAAAGGTGTTTATAGAACTATTTTTACCAAAAATTGATTCATTAACTTTCTGAGTTTTTTATATTTCTTGAGGTCTAATTTGCGGCAGCTGTACCGACCGTCATGTTTTATCATGAAGAAAATATCCCATCAAGTAGGCTATTTTGCACAACAATTTGTACTGTTAATAATCCGAAAATTTAAATTAAACTTGCGCTCGTCCATACCCGGCCCTAAACTATAATTGTAGACTGTAATTATTTTTTATTTTTTATCAATATTGGTGACAGCAGCAGCCTTCACTATTTGCGTCACAACATTTCTCCGTACCATAATGTCATCTACAGTTACAATAATGTGACTATGTTTGGCGTTACCTTCTTTTTTTGTCCTTTTGCTACAAATCTGTTTTCGCACGCTCGAGGACATTACGCACAGGTAGTTTCAGTTTAATTTTATTTTCGTGTTTCACGTTTATTTCACTCGGCCTTTTTTACTGTGTTCACGTCGGGTGGTGTGACTGTGTGACGTCAGTTGGTGCGGACGGACGGAAAAGAATGTTACTTGTGTTTTCCGTAAATGCGGCTTTCTACCGCACACAATTTACGAGGATAAAAATGGGAGATAATTTTTTTCCTGTTGGCCGGTCCTGTTTGTTACGTTATCTTATTTTTTTTTAATAATATCTAGCATAACATGACAAGAAAATTTTCTATAACTGGAGTGTAGAATGTGAAAGTTATTTTAAATATGTTAAACAAATAAAAACATTTTCTTTATTAGAAAGTTTTGTTTTTTTTCCGTTACTTATTATATCAATTTGGACATAATAATATTCATTTCTAGTATGTACATTGCATTATTTTCCCAAAAACCACGAAACGTACATTTTTAAACCTTTTCGACAAGAAATCAATTTTTGTTCAATTTAGATTTACCTATATATCACTGCTGTGACAGGGAAGGGAAAGATCGCGAGGAAACCCACCCCGCGCGTACAATAGAATTCTACAAACGCGAGCTGGTGAATACAATTTAGCAGTGTATAAAGAAATTCACGATACCTTATCTAGTACCATATCACGATACCTATAAAGAAAATCACGATAGGCGCGAAGCGCGTGAGTTTTTGAATGCAACTCGAATGTCGTTTTACAGTCATGTATAAGGCGTCGATGAATGCTCCTTTCACGACGTGTCTCACATGTATCATTTCCCACGTGTTACCGTGTGTGTAACGCCTACCTGCCGACCTGCCTACCACATTTTGTTCGTTTGTAAATCGATAACCTGCTTTAACACTTGGAACGCCGAGCAGAATACTTGCCATGTTGCTGTACCGTAGCTGACATGGAGGTGCGACAGCGTTCAGAAGGTTAATATGATATGCTTAAAAAGCATCTTTAATATATTTTTTAGTAGTCGCTTTGTAGAAAATTGGTTTTTGTCTCATTTTATATCCACTTACTGAAATGGACTTGGGCTACAGGATAAAGACGTTTGGCACTCCCTGTCTACCCCGAATATCACACTTGTATTCCCCCAAAGAGGTAAGCAGTCCCACTATAGAATAGTAAGTGAGCACATTGCCGTTATGATGTAATAGTAATTATTTTTGATAGCATAGCTACAAATAGAATTATAGCATAATGTTACGTACATGTGTACCTACGGATTGTGCAATGCGCCTCGTGGATCTTATGTTAACTAAGAATGGCCAATAAATAGGCTTAACCGTCAAACGTTGAGGGTCTTCACGGTGCAGACGTAACAATTTGTTTTGTTTTTGTTATTTATCCTCTGTTCTATAATAATAATATAGTTTTGTTATAAAACAAGAGGCCCCTCCAAATCGGAGCTGGCAACGCAGCTGCGGCCGCGTATCGAACGCTGCAAACGTGCGCAGGCGATGGGGACCACTTGCCTTCAAGTGGCCGTCTGCCATTTTGTCAAGCTGTATGAAAACGACATTACTATCTGACCTTTAATAGACTATCTATAGCAACCACACATTTGTTAAACTACATATTGTGTACATTTCTGTCTAGCGCCTGTATTGTATCAATGTATAATTTAACTATCTCGTTGGTCGAGTGGTCCAAGCGCGAGTTCGGATCGAGATATGCCGGGTTCGATCCCTGGGTCGGGTACTGTAGTGCTTTTTTTAACTTTATATTCCTAGTAGTGGCTCGCAGTCTGCACTTGTGCTCGGCACAGACGACCCGCGACATAGTAACAATGGTCAATAACCACTTGTACAATAAGCCAGTCATGGTTATATAAATATGATATTCAATTTCCCGGTCGAACACTATTAAATTTTTCTAAATAAAATTTTCTAGTAAGGGCTCGAAGTCTGGATATGTGCTCGATGCATGGCAATAGGCTCACCACCTATTCCAGAGTGGGACGTAAAC
>DWDU01002944.1:0-12136 GCA_018245575.1 Jemadia suekentonmiller
CCTTAGCCCTCTCGGCTTCCCTCTTCTGCAACATCACGTCCTCGCAGAAGAGGGACACCGCCCGCTACGACTCCCCGCTGCCAATCATGGATTTCACCACAGCAGGCAGCGAGAGGTCGCGACCGACGATTGCAGCCAGCGCGGCGCACTGACTCGTCCAAATAAATGAAATGATGTTTTATATGTATGTACCTACCATTAGTTAAATTATATTAAATAGAGTTACACATAGACAGTATATCTAGTTGTAACATTTAATTACCAATTTTTTCTGTAAAAGCTGTATATGAAATGAAATGAAATAATTGTGGAATGGCGCCATCTACCGGGCCGGCAATTTACCAGAATCGTCTATAGGCGGCAGCGTGGGCGGTGCAAGAAGCAGTGTTCTGCGATCCTCAACCCATATTCCCAAGCATGGGGATTATGGCTAAAAGTCTTTGCATGGAGGCTATTTCCTGCAGTGGATTTAGATATGCTAATGATGATGATTGAAATATTTATTTTAATGAAACGTAGAATGTTTGATTTCAGTCATACGCATAAAGAAAAAATATGAAGACAGAAAGAACATTTCGTTGTTTTTTATAAGTACGTATTTTTGGCAATAGGAGTAGGGAATAAGTGTTATTTTATGAAGTATTTTAATATAGAAGGTACTTAATGCGTAATGGCATTCAATCTCTCCCAGTTCATACTGCCTAATGAGAGACAACAAAAGGTAGGTGTTTACTTCATGTTAATAACCAAATATACTACCTATGTATATACACCTAGACATACTTATGATAAATATAATATATGTAGGTACACCCATTTATCTCTATCCGTGCTTTGGCGAACACAATAAAGTTTAAATCACTTGTTATTTAAGTAAAGGTAAATTTCTTACTCAATCCGTCAAGGTGATCTAGTTTAAAAACAGCTGGTGCCAGATAAATTAAGCGGTTAGGGCTGGTATTATTATTAAATGGCAACATGCAATGGAACTACATTTTGTTTTTACTCGGACTATGACAATTTGGTCCAAACGTGAATTGAATTAATTTTGTATAAAATTTACATAAATGTCAATCGCGTTCATTTTGACTCACAATCATAACAGCTGCACTCATTTTTTTTTATGTCAAAATAGATTTAAATCTCTTAAGTATTGGTGGGTTGGTTGTCTTGGAACATATTCCTCCATTTTTTTACAGTGAGGATTAACGCCTAATCATATAATGATATTTTCCATTTTGTATATGCATGTTTCGTTTCCGGGGAAGGTCGGTGTATACTGTCCAAAGGTATACTTCATGTGTCACCATTACATATACACGAGCTTCTGTGTTTCCGTTGCTGGACAAATGCCTCTTCCAAGTTGTGCTACTACACATAGAACCAACTGCCTTTCTATGGCGATCATTTCAACGGGTTGGAGGGCGCTCGTAAGAATGTCTTCCGAATCTGTCACGTTTATCAGTGTCGGGGCAGAGTATGAAAACATTCTCCGACCCCGTGCCTGGAAACAAGGAGGCTACTATACCCGGTGCTGGCATCGTGGTATCGTGTGGTCTGCCTAGGCACAGCTAATGCCCTGGCCGCCTACGGGCAGCAACGATCCCCAACACGAACGCCCTGCAATATGCTGATGATGTGATAAGAACTTTGGGAAAATTGATACACTGGTAACGAAAAAAACACATGTTAGAACTGTTGATAGATCATTAAAATACGTAGTCCACACGCCTACTCAATCGTAACCATTATTCAAAGTAACTTAATATTGAAACTTTTTGCTCTACTTTTGTTGACAAGGACGAGTCAAAAGGACGATGGAACAATAAAGACAACTTGACAATAGCTTTCAGGAATGGTAGAAACCAAAGTTTTTTGTACCTATGTATTCAAAAATCAAAATGTAGATGTCATACAATACAGATTCCAGAAAGCAAGGTTAGTTATTTTGAAAAAAATAAATAGTAAATGTGTATAAAAATTGTAAAGAAAAATGTAGATGTCACGTGGACGTCGGTAAAATTTCCATGTAATGTAAACTACTTTTGCTGTATTTGTCAATTCCCATTAATCATTCTACATTCTTCACGAATGCATTTTTACCTCTAAGGAAAAAGGTCGCCATACGTCACATATACATATTTATCTATCTTTTAAATCCTTCTTGTTTAAAATTAAAAATCCAAGTATTGTTGGGCAGCAATAGAAAATGCTACAATAGTAAAGATTTTGCAACAGAACTGCGGGAGGGAAGGATTTGCTCTTGATATTTTATTGTCAACTCTATTTAAATAATATATTGACAAGCCTGTTTTTAAATATACATATTATTAAGGACTACAATAAATCATGGATACATGATTGCTTTATGCAACCTTGTAATACCGAAAAAAGTCGTCGAAAATGTCGTAAGTAACCGCTATTATTGTCTCTACGTGTATTATTATAAAAAATATATATTTTATAATATTAACATCGTATATCTAAGAAATTCGCTATTTAACATGCTAATCAGTTTACGTATGGTGAATTAAGTTAAAAATTAATAAGCTTTAATTTCAAATCATATCATTATAATTGACAATCCTGCCATTACTGGCCAAAAGGTCAAATGTTGTTGCGCCCGTTAATCTTTCCGATCGGTAAAGGGAAAAAAATATATCCGTGCAAGGCTACCGTGGAACTTAGTACGCACCATAGACTAGTTGTCTACCAGAAATGGCATACGGTTTATTTTTATTTTTGGATGACCAACGAAACGTATATTTCACATATAGGTAAACATACATTTTGTTTATTTGTATCCCGCTTGTTTTCAATGGCATTTGAGTATAGTAATTGGCATTTAAGAACGGTAGTGAAAGTTGCATATAAATAAATTAACTTAATGTATACCCACTAAATTTTATTGCGTCATCTTATTTATATTTATGATATCAATTTCAAATATGTTAAGTGGTTATTACACACGATCATATACATATAATAACATTAATATAGGTATATAGATGGGACGTAAACGTTACCGGTGAAACGTGGGAGTGTACTAAACTATTCTGCCTATCTCTTTGCGGACATGATATTACATTTTAGGTATATAAATGTATAATCAACGTTATATAGATCTGCGAACCTGCAAACGAGATATATGTTGGGGAGTATTCATTATCATCGTCATTATGAACCTGCTTGAGTCCACGGCTGGACAAAGGCCTGCCCAAAGTTAGTATTGCATATAATCCTCACGCTGCGTCCGCGGGCTTGGCAATCGCAGAGCAGGCTGTGGTATCGCTTATAAATATAGTAAATTACAAATAAATAGGTCACAATGTAAACGTTATAACTCAACTTCTTCGTTATTTATTTCATCATCGTATATGCACGTGTGCCGATACCCTAAGGTGCAGCTTGCGGCAGACCATTGTACTGAACTGATGAAGGTCGAATGTTAGTGGGTCAATAGAAGAAAGCAGGGAAGGGCTTGGCGCCTATAACGTGCATTTAAACAGTTAGGCACGTATGGATAATAAAAGTTTATATTGAGTGTTAAGATTCTATTTTCTATGTAAATTAAGTAACAAAACTTGTTTTAACGCTTAACGACTGCTACTGTGTCGTAATAGAAAATTATACATTTCAAGGGTTGACGAAACTTAAAAATTCTTCGACGGTGATAAAAATGTATTCTGCTGGAAATTTACAAAATCTAATTAACATTCCTTCACAAAGATCAATCAAGAGTGAAAACACAAGCGTCTTTTTGTTTTAAAACTTAAAACTAGCGACGGAGAAAGTACGCCCAGACGCTAAACGTAACCAAAGGGCACGATCGCGCTCATTAGGGCAGTCCTGTATTTAACAATGGCCACAAACAGACTGATGTCGACGATGATAATGATAATGATGTATATATTTTCCATTATCTTTCGCAATACATTATTACGGAATTTATAACGAATGTAATAATATGCAATCTATCCTATCGTATACGTGGGACATTTGTGAGAAATTGAAAAGTGTATAATATAACATCACGCCTATAATCCCCAAAAAGATAGACAGAGGAATGTAGGACACTCCCACGTGTCACCAGTTACGTTTACGTCCCACTATGGAATAGGTGGTGAACCTATTGCCATACACCGGACACACATCCAGACTCCGAGCCAACTACAAACTACAAATATTAGAAAATTTTTGTAGGTTGAATTGAACCCAGAACCTCCCGATCAGCAGTCACACTTGCAACCAACACGACCAACGAGGCAGTCGTAAAAGTGTATAACAATTTGTAAAGCCAGAAAGACGCGGTATCCATTGTGATGGAGGTGAGATGTTATTAGGTTAATAGAAGAAAGTAAGGGCTGGCGCCGATAGGAATGTCGGCGTGGTGCAATCAATGTAGGCGTTGCATTAGCATGTCACGTTGAGCCCATGCTAATGTTCCAGCTATTAGCGTTTTATTGACAGTATTGGGAACAATTTGATTTAGTAAGTGATTTATTGGATGCATTACGCATTTTAATGCATAGTTGTCAGAACGGATTTATTCCGTGTGGTTTTATTATTTAAATGTACGTATGTGTTAAAAACCTCTTACATTCAACGACAGAATTCCTTCATCTCATCTACTTTCGTATCACAGTGTTGCGAATCGAAAAAATTCACGACCCAGTTCCAATCACATCGTAGGCAGATCGACCACTTTCTCGAGCGCAAGTGTTTTGCGACCATACATCATAATGGTATCGATTTTTATTGATGATTCGCCAATATCGATCGACGGTGGAAAGTCTGTCGATTAACGATGTCGACCCGATTTCGTTTCGCGGCCTAACGAAGGTGTCCGAAAGCGTTAACGCGAGACAAGAAACGATCATGCGGGTTCCGATTGTCAGATCCAACAGTATACATATATTTATACGTCCTACATTCTTCACAATCAAAATTAATGTCAATATGAGCGATTCGCTTTTACCTAACTATTGATGATCAATCATTATAAGAAAGTTTTGCTGTCAATATAAATGCTACATGTCAATATAACACTACGTGCCATTCCTATTGATGTTGATACTATTTATCTTTCATTAAGAACATTATCAAACGCTGTGAGTGTAAATGTAGAAAATTAATTGTAACTTTTGTAATTAGCCATGTACGATTAAACGAGAAACATTTCGTTACGAAATTGAATCTGACGAACAAATTGACTGTCCCAAAACATAAACCCAAAAGTTCCGGCTTCATTAAAATACTAATTAATCACTAGTACATTTAAACGCATACCTACTTAAGCTGGTATTGAGAAATGCGCTAAGAACGATGGTTATATCACAATTTTAGATACTATCGTTGATACTAATGTCTGAAACGGTCGACATTTCGGGCGCAGAAAGTGTCACAGCGGGATATTAACTGGATATAAACGACTCATATCAAATCCGATTGCTCGATTCGCGGCCATTGTACGGAACGCATTAAAGGCTTGCATAACATGATCCGCGGGACTTCCTTGTATCTTTTGTGTTGCTATTTTCTTATTTTGGGCTTTAAGCCTCACTTTCCCCCGCGTTATTCGTGTTCGGTTTTATGTAGCGTTGCGCAACCCTGTCATACTGCTATTGTAAGGTCACAAAAGTAAATGGAGATTTAAATCCTTGTTGCAATTTATTTTCAAACTAGTCTCGTTTAAGTGGCGGGTTTTTAGTTACGTCTTTTGTCTTGGTATTAGCATTAATGCTCTATTATGTCATTACTTTTTTCTACAATGTGTAATAATGTTTCTCTTAATACAGTTAAAATTAGTATACTACAATATTTGAGGTAATTTATTATCTCTTTCTAAGTAATAAGTGAGTTATTTTTATGCAAATTCATGAATATAACCACTAACATTTAATTTGTGTTCACGCATAAATATGTATATCATATAATCGTTTGTATATTCTCAGTGTTAAATATGTATGTAAATATTAATATTGACATTAAATGTACTTTAACATTTCAACCTATCTTTTATTTCTATGTGTATTTACTACTGTATACACAATATTTTACTACTATATATATTTCTAGTCCTATCTCTCCAGTGATAACCTGTCAGAAGAACAATAACAGTCTAATGGCGTCGATAAATCACCAGTATAAATACGGACAAGCTTCCTGCATCAGAGCAATGTAAGGTTGTTCACATCATAATGGAACATTTGTGAGTGATCAATGGAGGCACTATCAGCGGTTCTATTCTAAATATGTACGATCACATTTACAAAATACCTACAAATGTATGAAGTTCTAATGAAATCTATCTCTTGATCTCTCTATATATGATATTTTTAGCATAACATCTCGCTTGTTATTTCCTTGATGGGGTAGACAGAGGAGTGTTGTACTCCCGCTTTTCACCTGATATGACATGTGTCCCATGGAATCTTGTCTAACTTTTATTTATTGACATAATTGCAATCATTTTTACTTCCCATTGCTAGGCGCTTGTCAGTCCAGCAGATGCGGAAGCGTTGAATTGGCGAAGATAGGGGTTAGTGACCAAACTGTTAGTCTAATATTTATAAGCATGTCAGGCACGTTACTTGACAATAACAAGCAAGATCGATGGATTAATTTTTAACCTTTTCAGTTCTTTTTCCAAAATATTCAAATACTTAAAAATCAAGCTTTTTTTCCAAAAATAATCGAAAGTCACAGTCTGAAACAGCGGTATAAAAAACTAAATTTCATAGATGTAAACCTCGACACCGTTAGGCGGTTGACTCCGTTGCATCTATCGGTATGTTAATTGGAATCAGTCAACCCGACACTGCAAAAACGAAAGGTCACGCAGGCACGCGCGCTCGGCCGACCGACAACGGACCGCGCGGCGGGGTTAACCTTTTTGCATGTAGAAAAAATGTAAGCACGCGACACGGTTAAAAAGGAAAATCAATGGTTGCTAAGCAATGCGAGCGATACAAAAGGGTGAAATTAGCATTTTAAAGTACTTACTTTGTAACACTGTTAAAATTGACTTTAATACATATTTTTATATATGTACATCAAACGTTATTTCAACGTATTATTACCATTTATTAAAAAAGGAAGGGAAAAGAAACTAAGGTACATATATCATTCGATTGCTAATATGTCATAGAAGTACTTAAAATTCATATATGTATTTTGCCGTTAAAGTAGGTAGAATTAATTGAACATATATATTTTTTGCCAATATCTGAGTAAAATATAAAGACCAGTATTTTCACCACATTCTTGGCTGTAATAACTTTGATTCCGTTTCCCTCGCTTCCATTAGAGAGTGGTAATTGAATATCTGGCAAATATACATATAAGGACAGTTCCAATTTTCTCAAATGGAATTACTGCCATTTAATTAATTTGTACTATAGAGGAATTTAAAACGTTAAAAGAATTTTCAATTTCCCACAGTTCCCTTTTTATCTCTTTCCGTCATTTTTTCCACAGCGACCAATAATTTATAAACAGTTAAATATTAAAATTAGTTATATGTAGTTACATAGATACAAGCACAAATGACGGGATTACTTCCACAAAGGATCAGCAAAAGACAAGACAATCCTTCTTGATAAACACACTAACGTTTAAATTTGCAATTGTAATGTATTGGATCAAGTGTTAATTAACATATTTCAATTTTATTATTAATAAGTAGTCATGTATAGTAAGTACGTACATTCACATTTAAAATAGTGTTATTTCTGACTAATTAATACGAGACCTCTCACGAATTACGTACTTATGTGACCAAATTCTCACATTATTTACTTTTAGGTGCTTATGTAATAACATAATATAGTAAATGATATAATAACTCATTTAGACGAATCATGTGAATTTTTACTGATTTCCTGTTATTTATAGGTACAAATAAATAAACTTTATGTGTCTGTCTTCTTAAGCCTCTATGTATAATTTATTACGTTACCTGGGTAACGTATTGTGGATAATGTGGATAATGGGTAATGCAATGCTATGCCACTGGCGCTGCGGAAGGATTACGGGCCTCGCGACCTTCCTCCCGAGTTGTTCTCCCGACTACGAGATTCTGTTCAATTTGTTCGTTAATACGTACGTCAAATAATAACGATTACGTAGAATGTGTAACATTCGTTAAATACATTGTTTTTTCATAATATAAAAACGGATTGTTAAAGTTATGAGGGCTGCCATAATCATCATCAGGAGAACTACCTTCAAATAAAGACGAGAACAAAAATAGTAGTTGTAACGTTTGTCTCAACTACTTGAGAATAAAATAACGTCAACTAATGTCAAGCATGTGTTAGCGTAATCTTTATTTTTTGACGGACGTCAAGGGCAACAACACTTTTTGTACTTTGACGATAGTTTGCACCATTGTTAACGTTTACGCGTCCGTCAAGTGGAGTTTAAACAACCTACCCCAAATTGAAACCATTAATTTCGTATTGAAACAAATTTAGGCTATAATTATGTATGTATTTATGTTGTATTTGGTAAGAGTTCGTCTTCAAATTGTTACTTGAGATTCCAATGCCAACAGACGTCAGTCTGTTTGATAAGGTCAGAATGTGAGTGTTCTATATTTTGTTACATACAGAATTTTTTATTTTCATAAGAACTGACCTCCACCTACATATCGTTCGTTGCGTTTGTTACTACGGACTTTATGTAAATCATCAACGACAACGTTAGTAACATCATGACTGTAATCCCCGAAGAGGTAGGCAGAGGAGTGCAGTACATTCCCACGATTCATCAGTTACGTTTACGTCTCACTATGGACTAGGTGATGAGCCTACTGCCATACACCGTGCACATTTCTAGACTTCGAGCGACTAGAAAATCGAAATGGTAAAAATCCAATAAATCCGGATTCGGTATTTTGAGCGGACCTGGCGATCGGCAGTCGCGCTTACAACCAACACGACCAACGAGGCATTCATTTCATTTTTAGACCTAATTTATTTTTTATGTCTACTACTGCTTGAACCCAGGTTCCTAACGTGTCTAAAGCTCAAATCAATAAACTAAAGCCAGGCTATCACTGCTTATATAATATGTCCATTGTTATTTTATTATAATACATTTCTCGATATTACAAAATTAAATTATATTATAAAATGTGCGTTTTAAGATTAAATATCACTTGCTAGAACGGTGAAGAAAAACATCGTGAGGAAACCTGTACACCTTACCTGTACTCAAAAAAATTGTTCTCTAAGGCGTGTGAAGTCTGCCAGTGAGGCAAGCTATGGCCTTAACCCTCTCATTCTGAGAGAAGACCCATATTCCAACAGTGGAACGGTAAAAGGGTCGGAAAAAAACATATCAACCACCTTTATACCTGCACACTACGTAAGATGTACGTACCTAAGTACCTAGGCCCTCTGACGCACTTCAATATCATGCTCTATTGAATGAATTTACGCCCACCGAACTAATCGTGGTCCGCAGGCCACGTTCCGTGATTTATGAAAGACCGCGTGTACGTACGTAACATAGTTTGTGAATGCATTTAAACAAATACGTCTCATCCATATATCTATAGTATCTACCGCAAAATAATAATTGTATTCTGTGTAAATAAGTGATACATAGGTAACACTAAAGGTATTTAGAGTTAGTCCTCGGGAATGGCGGCAGTAGGTGTGTTTAATTTCAACTAACTTTAGTATTATGAGCTTTGTGTTTGGGTGTAATCATTGCGTAATTATTACATAATTGTTTGTTTGTCTTAGGAAATAGTCTTTTCTTTCTTTGTACTTACTATCTTTCTGTTTCTCTTTTAATTAAAACGATAACAGATGTTCATGGGTTGTAGACACCAGTTAACAATTGATGCATATTGATCATTTTACGCGCGCGCCCGCATTCTATGTAGTTTTATAAAATAAATTAAAGATAACTGCCAAGGAGACCGTTAAACGGCCTTACAGTTATCCATAACGTTATCTACTAACACATGTGCAGTATGACAACCCACACTTGGCCAGCGTGGAAAAGTTTCAATTCAGCTCGCCGGAGTACCAACGAAATCGTTTGATTTGAAGTGTTTCAGTTGTTTAAGGTTAGATGATAATATTTCTGATCAGCAACATTCGATCTCTTACATTAATTATGATTTTTCTATGATATATAAAATTTATGAGTATTTCGGGGATTTTCAACTCTAGCATACAAAGAAAAGCCTTTGTCTTGGAACAGGGTTCCTAATGGATATGTGCATATCAGATCATGTTCTTGATAATGAACTATGAAAACAGTCGCTTATCGTATGTTACCCGCACGCTAACGTGGTCACATTTCGTCGTGAGTAATGTTTTATGTTTCGCCTTGGCGTGGTCGTGTCGTATGTTTATTATCACGATGTGCCATGGAATAGATTATAGGTAACACAATGAGTCCAATGTTGTCTTTACGCAGAAAACGTTATAAGATATGTTAACGGTAATAAGTACAAACAATATGCACAATTGTATGTTTTTTTTGACCACAAATAAAACGTGAGTATCTCGAAATTCCTCAACCCGCATGACCAGCGTGAGGATTATGGACATAATCCCTCAGGGGAGACCTATGCCCAGTAGTGGACTGCAATAGGTTGATGATGATAATAATCTCGAAGTTCGATAGCATTAATAACCAGTTCAAAACTAGTTAAAACGGATACTAAACAAAGACGTACAAAAAATTAAAACTTAACAAACAATAACGTCGATACTAGAAACTATTAGCAATATTAACATAATACACCTAGTAGGTATAAGACAAACCGGAAAAAAAACAAATAAGGCCGGAGAAGTAGGAACAATCATGTCTTTTACCAGCTACGCAACACACGGCGCGCTAGAGTCGCTCAGAGTCGATACGGAATCTGTGCTATGTTACACAGCAATTTCACGCGAATTTGCATACGCTCAATTCTGCATATGGCCTAATAAAAGCTATCGCGAGTGTCTGTCGGTCGAAAAATCCATATCATTTTCCGGCTGAGAAACCCAGCGGTTTATTGTGAAGTTTTTAGCACCTACCTGAGAATATTTATTATGTGTAACTGTATATTTGATTGATATTGGAAGTACACAGTGATTTCTTTGTGTTTTGAATGCTTCTAAATACCTACTATTTATTTAATTTCATAGGGAATTGTCTCTCCAAATATGTCTGTAGGTAGCATCATTGGATATAATGAGTGATTTTCCATTTAATATACAATATTATTATTCCTATTGATTCCATTTACTTGATTGTAATTATTTATTTATCATGTTAACGGATGTACGAGATGTGCGGACGGTCAGTGTTGTGGCACACCCTCGGAAAGGCACATGTTCAACATGAGATTATGGTGATTTATTTACTATTATTGACGCCTACACTATAAAATTCAACATTGTTAGCAATAGTTCACTCACATTCACACTTGGGAACGTTCCTGGGACAACAGTAAATCAACAGTTCTCTTACACACTGAGGTTATTTAAGCTTGATTTAAAAATAAACAAAACTCTCATACAAGTTGCACAAGTGCCTTATTGCGAACGCCGGCGCGTCAAAACGTCCATATCATTTTCCGCTTGACGGAACCAGCCTAGACGCTTTAGGGCCGAGTATTAATCTGAGTTGTATGAATTGTTTATTACAAGACGCTATTTTATACCTGAGGGTTTTTTAAAACTTATTGTACAGATAGTTTCTTTTCCATCTACGTGCATATCAAGTTGCACAGTTCAATCTTTTATTTATCTGACTCTACATTTCTCATTCTAAAATGCCATTAACATAGGTAAATTTCGAAATAGAGCAGTATTTAAATAAAATTATTCCAGTATTCTGTATATAGATTAGAAAATATGTTTTAAAGTAATACGTTAATCATTAAATTGTTTTATCTCATGATCTTTGTAAAAGAAAATTATTAATAACTTTATTATATCGACTTCATCAACACAAATAGAACACAGTTGTACGAGTTACTAAAATAGGAATAAACCTCCCGCGAATTAATTTCAATGGTCAATTGAATACAGCTCATTAAATATAAAACGTAACATCACGCCTGTAATCCCGGAAGAGGTAGGCAGAGGAGTGTAGAACACTCCCACGTTTCACCAGTTAC
>DWDU01002945.1:0-12130 GCA_018245575.1 Jemadia suekentonmiller
ACGGGGGACTTGAGTAACTTTTGGAAAGAAAAAAACTTGAATAGGCGGTACGGAGTTCGCCGGGTCAGCTAGTTAAATATATAATTTATAAGTGTAATCTGTGAAACCTGGAAGTATTTTACACGCTTCTGCCTACCTCTTCGGGGATAATATGACGTTACGTTTTTTTGTAACTAGAATTATTTTCAGTGTTCGTTATCAATGAACTGTTAGTAAAATATATTAGGAAATCTTAAGTTTCTTTATTTACTAAATCCACAGTTTTGCGATGAAGAGGCACAATCTTTTATAAGCCAGCCTGATAATCTTTGAAAAATAATATTTTTATTTTTTTCATTTTAAAATCATACGGTACTAATTGTACCGAATTTATATTCTTATTGTTGAATAACTACACGTCTTACCATATTGTTATAACGAGACACTCAGACAAAATAATTTTAAATAAAAATGTGCTCTGTTTGTATTATACCAATTTTGATCTTACGGATACACACAATTTACGAATTTTCGCCTACAATAAATGTAAGTAGTTATCAGGGCGAAGGTGGGCGTGGTATCTCATTGTAGTCTTAATATTATGGTTTCAGCGTTGATTAAATTCCGTACAAGCGAGCTGTCGGGGTGCGTCAAAGTTCTCAGGTGTTCCATGCATGTGAAGGCGTATTGTAACTATAGCTTTATGTTGGAAAAGTTAACATTACATATACTTGAATATACTTTAACGTATTGTTGAAATAATCTCTTGCAAGTTATCATCGTTTCAGTAAGTAATAAAAGGATGGATTGTTGGTAACTTTCATATCTTGTATAGAATCTTGGGCCATATATCTGGTACTGAAGGCTGATTATGTTAATGAAAATATATCGCAATTCTAATCTATTCCGCGGGCGCACTCTGATTTTTCTCGAATACGTACAATTGTATTTGTAGACACTACCCGTTCCCGTACGTAGACGAATATTATTAATGTTTCCTTTTATTATTATATTTATTTTAAGGTATATGAATGTAGAAAGGAAACTGCCTGAACTAATTCCTAAACAGTGACACAATTGTTTGTTGCTATGATCGTATGGGATAGAATTTAGAAGTAGTTTATATTTTCCCGAATGATTTTTTACAGGTTTATTAATATTTACGTTTCCAACGTAGATATATTTCACTGTCTGGTTGTACGAGTTTAAAATCATTGAAAACCTTTGATCTTTTTGTTCACACTTACCAGCAAAAGCAGAGAATGGAAAAGTGTAAGACTTTTTAATTTTTTATGTATCCTTAACACGCAAAGGAACTATAAAGTTTTAAAATTTTTTCAACAATGAATGTGATCATTTTAAGTATAAAACTAAGTTAAAAATTCAAAACTGTCTTTGGAAATAATATCTTCTATACTTTACACTCGTTATAGTCCCTTTTAAGTAATAATTTGTCCCACGGCCCGAAGTGGGATGTGAAAATTAGGGACTGTCAGCGTCGGGGGCAGAAATTAACGCTGCTTTAATTATGTAGCCTACCAGCACTTTCCGCTGCCGAGTCCTCCGAAGAAAAAGAATTGTTCGCGTGCGAATTAAAGTGTGGAGAGGACATTTTTTGAGAAAAGGCAATAATTTTTCGCGGCGTTTTGTTTTTTTGCGGACCGTTTGAAAGTTGTCACGAATGTATTTCGAGGAACCCACCTGTGACCGAGTCTGATTGGACGCCTCTCCTGCACAAAATGTACACACGTAGATACAACAATTTACTTACATATTTATGTTTGCGTTTTGCATTTTGATTTATATTTAACATTGGCTACTTTTTTTCTTTAGGCACTTTTTAACGTTTCACTGTTGGAACACGGGTCTGTTCTCGGAATAAGAGAGTTAAGGCCCTAGTCTGCCACGCTGGCCAAGTGCAAGTTGGCAGACTTTACACGCTTTTTTCAGCAGGTTCTGCACGATGTCACCCTTCTCCATTATAGAAAGTGATATGTAACTTTAAACCGCACATTTTCTAAAGAGTTGCGCGCCAGGATTTGAACCCGGGTCTCCGGTGTGAAAGGCTGTGTTTCAACCACTACGCTATCATATGCTTTTTTATTCCCTAAAATGAGTTACTGTTATGCTCATTCCTTTAATGAGTACTGGACTCTTTTATATTTATTCTATACATACCATACATGATATACGTGGAGTTAATTGATGTCCGCTAAGACATTAATTTGAGAAAACTTATCTATTCGTTCATCGTAACAGGTACAAAAGTCCCTGTTACCGAAGCCCACGTTTTACTTGGAAATATTCAAAGTTGTATTTTGCTAGAATTCTTCATATCTTTCTGTCATGTCTCAGAGTAAAGCAGCAGTGCTTGAGAGAAATTTCACCATTGATAAATTGATTCATAAATTGATCTGATCAACGACAGTAGAGAATAGAAAACTTTTGTTCCATCTGTAATAACAAGCTTAGCTTGTAATAATTAATACAATGAAAAAGGAAACAGCGAGTTAGTACAACGACGAAAAGGATAACTCAGTGTTGGTCGCGGGCAGCTTCTCATGACCTACGGGAACTGCTTTTCAGTGATAGCCACTTTTTATCATCTACGAGTAGCTCAGCCGTTCAGCTCTTTTCTTCTAGATGTGTCCAGACTAGATCAACTTTGCAATGATTTTAGAATTTAACGGAAAAAAAACATTTCAGTTGTCTAAATTTTTCATAGTTGTTTATAGCCAAGTTACTTACTATTATCAATTTTATTTATACGAAGGCGTGTTTCTCTCAGTTCAATATAGCGTAATAACCAAAGAACATTAATGAGGTATTTTATTAATGTCTCAAAAAGATCAAATTCCCCTTACAGTGAAGATTAGGCGGCTCGCGCGCAAATAAAACTGAGTAATTCGTCGCTGAAGTATGTCGTATGTCGCGATGTACGGACGCGTCGTAATCAGAATATATAGCTGGTCCTTTATTTTGTGTGAGCCTCTCATGTTCCCGCCGACCGACGCATGGCGCTTAGCATGGCTCCGCACGGCTCTGTTCAAATATTCATATTTTTATTTTTATTTTTTATTTTTTTTACGTACAGATTTAAAAATATATTAAGTATAAATGTTAGATTGTAAAAAATGATATTCATAAATGCATAGATAAATAAAAACAAATTGCAAATAGACACATATACATAGAAATAGACATACAATTACAAATTTGTTTGAGTCAACTAAATTTTCAGTTTCAGGGCGATTAGTGGCCTTTACATTTTGTTTATCACTTTTATACATAGCTACTCTAATGACAACATCTTTAAGAGTAATGAAATAGGGATAAAATCATAGCAAATGTATTACACAATCTTCGTCTAACAATATACGAGTATATGTAAACGACTTTGGGGTCTGCGCACATCACGATATCACGAGTTTAATCATTCACACGTCGTTTCATGTATTTAGGTAACTGAATCTTCCCCCGATGAACTCAAGTTTATTTTCGTGATATTCTAGTTATGTTACAAGCAATTTGTTTAATGCAACTGACAGTGTAAATTGTGAGCGTGCCGTGGTTTTCGCTTTGTTTTATATTTATTTTACTTTTGGTTTACTTTGCATAACGTTTAATTTTGTTTAGTAGTTTTTTTATTACCTGCTTATTAATACCGGTTGATAATAACCATGAAATACAAGTATCAATTAGCGT
The DNA here is from genome assembly GCA_018245575.1 of Jemadia suekentonmiller. NCBI lineage: Eukaryota > Metazoa > Arthropoda > Insecta > Lepidoptera > Hesperiidae > Jemadia > Jemadia suekentonmiller. The sequence continues at coordinate 3,685 of DWDU01002945.1, forward strand.
AAGGAACGAAAAAGCGATGTTTCAGTTTAAACTTTACATTTGTTAAAAGTTTCTCAATAAATTAATCGGTGAAAATCTCACGAATACGGCCGTAGTACGTTCAGGCCGTAGCTTACTTCCCTTCATCACGCCATTTTTCTCTCGCCGGCCGACTATTTTCGCGCAGACGCAATGATCGCCGACGGTGGCGACACACGGCGAAACTTGGAACTTTTTGACAGGCGGCTATAATGGCCGTGTGAACACGCGAACCGCCACGCTGAATTTTATCGTTCAGCACACGAAAAGTTTTTTCATACGTCGGTTCACCGAACTATGCTTTGGTTGGTTCTGATCTGACTTTAATTCGTGATCGGTCCGCGTAAATTTATATAAATGGCTCTCCACCTTGAATTTGGGTTGCAGCGAAAGTTTGACTTCAAGATGACCACGGTAAGTGCATGCCGCCTATCGATCGATGTCCGCGTGCTCGGAACATATGTTAGATGTTACGATGTCGTTGCAATGAATTAACTACACTGCGTAACCTTCACGTTATCTGAGCATTAATACTTAATGTTCTCATACAACTTGCATGGATACCTCACGAGATCCGGCGTCTACCGGCGTTTTGTTTATCATTTAGTATTCACGACGAGGTAAATAAACACTTGTAGCGGCGGTTTAGTCGCATATACCGAGTTTCACAAGTGGTTGCCGTCTTTCATTTGGATTTTAAAACCGTTTTACATCCTTACGACTATATACCGACAAATACTTTTGGTTGTACAAATGCAAAATCGCAATAAGTGGTTTGAAACTTTAAGATGCTGTTCCGGTTTGGGAAATTGAAAAATAATTTGCATCCAGTTAACACATTTCTCTTCTTTAATAATATTAAAGAAAACAAGATACGAACATGAATGCGAGACGAAATATCTTACAACCTGTTACGGACATGGCGGTAGTGGCGGTCGTCAATGGTTCTTATTTCTCATCGGAAATAATGTTAAGAAGGTTGTTTCCTCGCCCTAATAACATGCAGCAGGTTCATATTTTCTATACAAATACCATGCAAGAATGCATAAGTGAGTAACTTGGCATGGCTATATTAAAAGATGTAGGCGAGTGTTTCGCGGCGGGCACAGACTATTAAATTCACGGGTCCCGATGACGATGCAGATACGGAGCAGCATTTGAAGAGTCTTAATTTCAGTATTTTGTATGCTCTTAACGTAATATAGAATGGTGTACTAATTGGGAAAATGTAAAACCTATGCATTGACTATTTTTCTTCATAACTCCTTTAATAATCAGAATTAATATGAAGTCGCAGTTTACAATATTTCATCCTGTAATAAATATAGCAATATTTGACTTAATTTTAGGTAAATGATTCACCAAGATATGGATAAATACAATTGACGATTAAAGAGTATTGAGTCAGGCATTATGTGTGTAATGTACCACGCCCATTAGACCGGAAGAGGATGCTATGCGTATGCAGACATGCGCTACTTTTTCTGGACAAAATCACCAATTATTGTATGGACAGTTACATCGTCTGTTCTGTTCTATATCTGGAGTCTATAACCAAGTATTTCTATTAAACGCGCAGAACTGTGAACATGTAATTAGTTCTCCAGCGCATTTAATGTCAAAACGTATTTCTATAGTACTTTACGACATTACTAGATGTAGCTGGTCTGTTCTATATTGAACCGATGTACAAATTGCGCTGTTCGTTGGCAACTATTGTGCAAGGTCCTTAATGTTTCGATGTTTCTGGTAACCTAAGATCATAAATTACAATTTAAGGTGCTACAGTTTAAATCGCTCGCCACGTAAACAAGTAACTGTTTGTTGTGTACTGCAGTTAATGTTCGTATGATTTTGTATAAGTATCTTTTCAGTTATACATATTTATTGATTACCTGGTACATTTAAAATGTAACTATAAATAGAGTAATAGGTATCAATGATTAATGTAACTAATGTTATATATAAATAACATGAACATTTTAGTACAGTTGCTTTAAATATATTATCATATAATTTATTCTATTTTTATCAAAAATGTAATTAAGGATAAAAGGAAGCCTACGTATGTTAGAGTTTAAGCTTTCTCTTTTGATGTTAAACTTAGTAAAATGGTAGGTTCTATGCTTTACGTAGATTAAGATTGGAATGGTTTTTCTACCCTAATTTGCCTTCTAATGCAATGGGTTTTAGCGTTTTACTTGCTATGACGTAGAGACATGAACTATAAAACACAGTTATCATCATGTTTTGATTATTTTCTTGAATTTTTACTAAATGATCCAGCGCAAATTATTGAAAGATAATATTTTAAATAATTGGTAACACAAGATTTTCTATGAATAGCTCATAGTCTGGTTTTGTATCCGACGGATGTCAGTGGGCTCACCGCTTGTTCCGTAGTGGGACTTAAACATAACTGGTGAAACGTGAGAGCGTACTGTACTTCTCTGCTTAGCACTTCGGGGATTACAGGCGTGATGCTATGTTAATAGCATCATGATAACATTACAAAGTATCTACACGTCTTTAACGGCGGCAGGATTTGTGTAACTCATTTCAATGGATCCGTGAAATATTTACGAATCTTAATAATAAAGATAAGATTATATTAAAGTTATTTGATTCTATCTTCAACGTAGTTAATTGAAATTAATTAATAATTTCTAGTAAATATTTGGACGCAAGTAAGCATTATATGGTAATAAAATTGAGGATGCATACCAAATATAAATTGTAACCACATTTCACTGCAATAATCCTATTCAAAGACAGTTCTTCGGATGTACAAATTTAATCAGCAATCGATATATACCATCGCAGAAGACTCTTAGCGTCGTTTTTTAGTACCCCGTCAATTGGTTTTGACAAAGTCGACTCAAAAGCGGAAGACGTGTAAATTTTCGTTGAGCAAAGAGGCATTAGCTACGTTGGCGTCGAGCCGTCAAGAGGTCCTTCAACATGAACTACCGGTTTCACACCTATTAAAACCATAGCAATTTAACGTTACGCTCAAATTTACATTTCTCATACCATTTAAGTCGAGTTAGGTACTTAGTGATACGAAGGGAGATCTTTCAATGTAAAAACGACCCCTAATTTCACATGGCCCATTTGTGTCAAAAGCTCTCCCGAGAGACATTTGGGCTTTATAGTTTCGTCACGTTGTAGAGCTATTTGTGTGCATCGAGGAGATTTTTCAATCGGATGCCCTTAAGAAGGAAAGCTATACATAAATCACTCGGGTCTTCCCCTTACGAAATGTTACTTCGTGGATTTGAAGCGCCTTCAAAATACTCAATGGTCTAGCTATCTATCTATACATGACACTTTCACACGTGTTGAGATTCCATTCAAAATTATTCCATCCAAGACTACATACATTAATTGTGAATTAGTTCCCCAGTGTACAGCTCATTCAAAGTATTTAAATAACTAAAATTTCATTTAATAATAAAGTCGTTTCACATTTTTAGGGATTTAGAATTCAACTTTTCACTTCAGCAGTCCTGGGTTCAACTCTGTCGTACAACTGCTCGCAAACAAATCGTGCTTTTCGAGATCACTAGCAATACTGGTCAAGGAAAACATCGAGAGAAAACCTGCACACATTTGAGTTGTGCGTAATTTTTTAAGACGTGTGAAATCTAACAACGCGCCCTAACCCACCGTCACAGACGATGGTCTTACCCAGCACGCTACACCACCTTCAACTGTGCAAAGATGATGATCGCAGATGATAAAAGGGTTGGTAATAATGATACTGGACTTCACAAAAAACGAATCACGTCATACGAATTCCTCAACATACCCTGTAAGACAAACTGTAGACAAAGCAATGTTGCTGAAGTTCATATTATTGAAATTATCTGAATTTGAAGATATTCCGATCGAATTGTTGTAAATAATTAACACTCGTGGTCCTATTTATGTAAGAAGAAATAATGGCACGAGAAAAATAAAATGCTTTAGTTGCCGAACAACACAAACATACCAATCACGGATCTGTTTTCAATGGTGCAGTTTCTACAGCGGAATAGTTTTCATGTGTTGTTTGTGAACCAAATGGCACGTTGTGCGGAGCGACCGGCAATAAATAAGTTATTCAGAATAGCGGTTAAGATCTACATTACATGGCGACGTAACTATGAAGTTAACGCATGTAATTAGCTTTACCAGTGCTCGCCTTGTTTATTCGCGAGTTAGACTTGCGACGTCAGTGACATCACCACAGTTAATTCTTTTTTTATCGTTTTATTTTCGAACACGGGTTTTCTCTCAGAGTGCGAAGCGCTAAGGCCGTAGTCAGCTATAGTGCTGAAACGCGGGTTGCCAGATATTACACGCCTTAGAGATATGGATACGCCTCGATGGAGAAGTCAAATTAATGCAGGTTCCTCATATCACGAGATCATGACATGACATGTTTATTCTTCTCCCAATTAGTTATAAACAAAAAAATAACTCCATCGTTTTGCTATCGTACGTTACTTGACACGTCATAAGTATTTCATAACACGTCAAAGTATGTACAACGCGCAAACATTTTCGAAGAAAACGTTTAAAGCGACCGACAAAAGCGTACTTTCAGGTAAATCAGTGTTGCGAAGAAAGTTTTGGCAGTATTTTGCAGCGGAAGCCGATTACTTCGGCGCGGAGACACTACTTAGCCAGTTGTTTGTTGTCGTTAATGAGCACCGCCAGCCAACTCCGGCCTGTTCTCGCCTCAATTAAACCTAAAACATGACTCTTGATGGTCTTCGCCTCGTTATACAACGCTGTCGTACAAGTGCTATACAAATCGTTCCCATTGTAAGCCACGTGTAAGAATGCTTGGTAGTACTTGATTTTACATTGTCTTTTCCTGGGTTTTATAAGTTTTTTTTTTCTTTAATTTAATTATTGAAATGCAATAAAGTCAATAAATTAAAAGTGAGATTGTAAGATTTAAATTTTGTTACCTTCGCGAGACTTTATTGCGTTAATACTAAGGCTGGCATGGGACAATAGTACCACTACGTCCATGACTACTTTGACGTTATTATGAAATCAGTTTGTTTCGGATTGAAAGTTGCAGGTGCTCGTGTTAAGGTGGTCATTTCAGCCCCGTTGAGTGGCGACGGTTCTGTACATAATGTTTCATAGGTCACAGAATAACTAACACTAACTACAAAAATAACTAGACTACATTTTATCTCTCGAATTACTACGAGAGTATCGTAGCTCAGATACTACGTAGCCTCTTGTTTGGCGTTGTTAATGAGAGCCTTTGAGTTTGTTCTTGCATAAATTAAGTCTAAGATATTATTGCTGAAGCCTTTTGTATACAATGTTATTAGAGTATGGTAACGGTGTATCAAAGCTTTGGTTAACTCTTTGCTTTCTTAACTTTCAGCAATTTTATTAATATTGACTGCGTCGGTAGAATGGTTCAATGCGTGATTGCTGATCAAGAGGTTCGATCCCGTTTCGAGCAATGTTGGGTTTTTCCAAATTGAAATTTCCAGTACTATCACGGAGTCTGGATATGTGCATGCCAATAGTCTGATTTCCTATTCCATGATGAGAGTGTAATATACTCCTCTGCCTATTTTTATTTATTTTCGGCCTGGTGTTGCCTTTACAAGCTTATGTTTAATTTTACCGTAATACCTGCAAGGTTACATAACATTTGAAACCCCAACAACAAATCCAAGAACTATTTGAACTGTTTGAACTTTTCATCCCACTCTGTATTAATTAAAGTAACCCATTTACAAACTGTTAGACATTGATTTTTGAAACCGCCTCTCAAAGTCTCCCCAGTTTGTTTGTGTTCCACGATGAGTTCCAGCGAACTTCGGCTAGTCCTCGTCTAAATTGAGCCTGAAGTTCGAGTGTTCCTCTAGTCATTTGACATTTTCCAGACCGTCACTAAGCCCTCGACGCGCTGAAGTCGAGTACGAGTCTCATTCCTACGTGTTAGTCGAATAACGTCGCTCTTCACTGCATCCGTTCTGCTGTTTTATATAAGAACCATAACAAATATTATCATTACATTATTGTAAAATGATTTTTTGTTTTAAAGACATACCTACTCTTTTTTAAAATCATTGATAACTTATAATATACTAACGAGTGATATTTTGGGGCGATTTGAAAGATTTTTTTTAAATGGGTTCTCTGTGGTTTGGTAGTTTATACAATAGGTTCTCTAAAAAATATTTTTCGATATTCCTTATACATTTATTTATAAATATGTAACGTAAATTTTTTGTAGATTTTGTAAATTTTTATGTAGAACATTTAAAGCTTATTATCTTACTTTTCTCATCAAATCGACACTTACATAATGTAATGTTTTATATTAGAAACAACGTCATACCTATTAAATTTAATAGATTTGATAGAAAACGTAGATAAATATTATACGACAAAGAATTTCTCAGTAAGTGTAATAACTTTATCGAATCGAGTAATTTTCACTGACACCGCAGACAATAGAATTTGTCAATATAATTTGTGTTTGTTTCGCGCGCTCTTCCGAACTAAACGACCGGATACCGATATTAAAATAACGTGCAGCTTGGCTATTTAGATTTATTTAAACCAACATCGAAATACAAGCGTTCATAAACAATTCTTTAACAATAGCAATTCTTTCCAGAAAATTTCGAAAAGAACATTACATGTTATAATTCTTGGTGTTTGATATTGTAATTTTGCCAAAGTAGTAAATTTGCCAAAATAAAGTAATTAGCTAGTCATTATTGTACCGTCTCGCCAGGTCCCATATGGAGCAGGCAGGGAGCACCGAGTGTCAATTATTCCAATCGTTTCTGACCTTATGTGCTTGTGCCACTTCCATATGCTTATCAACTATCAACTTAAATGAATAATTACACAAATATTGATGATAATGTTTAAACATGACATGATTCGGAGTTGTGAGAAAAATGGTCTAAAATGTAGTTCAAGTAACAAGTCTATCGAGTCATTGATATATTTCATTAATGACTTATAAGTATGACTTACATATTTCAATGTAACTTTATAACATACTCGTAAAAAAAAACGAATTATCAATTTGATTGATGCTTCTTGTAAAGGAGCACATTTACGTTTAATTAATTTTTTTGTGAACCACGATATCATTTTTTTATAAACATGTATAATCTCATGTTTTTGAAATAGAATTCGAAATACATTTTCTCTAGAAATATATGGTACCTGCTTCTTTACGGACACCGGTTTTTTAATAATCTTACAAACATTATTGTACATTAATTGTAGAAATACGAAAACTGTGACTTAAAACATTATATTCTTAATCACGGTGTACGGTACATAGCGAATTATTTTTGATAAAAACAAATTTCGTTTCATCCGCATTATAAAACTTAACTCCGCAGTCAGCTCCGTTTTCTCGATGTAAGTTTGAAACAAAAATAATTTAACGGTACTAAGATATTGTACTAACGATAATGCTAACAGAATTTTACTATAACTCAACAGTTTCAATGTAACTTTTTTAGACACTAAGTGGAATAACATGTTTGGAGCAGCGTGGAATTTTGTTTGTTCATTTTCCAAATTCACGAGAAATTGTGAATCCATGGTCTTTATATTGTTGATTACATGTTTGCTCTTTTAGCCTTCTGTTCGTGAGCTGAACCTTCACAAGCTAAATGGTGTACAAATTTATTAAAACCTTTACGTTAAGAACGTATAGCATATCAATTAATAAGGATTTGAGCTACTGCAAAAATAAATTGTCTGCGAAAACATCAAATAATCAATAAACGATGACTAGCATCAGCGAGTATTGAAAAGGACATATAAACACATAGCGAACTAATCGTTAATGGTGTCGCGTGGTCCGCGGACGAGGTCTATGCCCCGCGACCACGGGCAAATAGCCGGCGCACCCATTAACGGTAACCGAAGTTCATAATTTCACTTTTCTACAGCCAAGTACAAATAGAACCACTGGCTGCTATGTTTGAGAGCTGTGAGAGAGTGATGTTGTCTTTATGGGGGCTATCATCGTTATATCGCTACGCCAGGTTCCTTACCTGGGGTACGCAGTGCGTGCCAAACATATCCGTCCTCGCAGACCTAACGTACATATATTGTTATGATTGTATCATCAGACCAGGTCTTCATCTGTGAAGGCAGAGGGCATCGAATGTCAAATATGTTTATCCTGACAGACCTGACTTATTCTCTATATCTATATTCTTCACTCTCTTTATATTGAGATTTTTGGCTGCCTCATGAGCCAGTATCTGACCCATTTGATGTTTTGGGTGTTAATATATAATATACAGGAGCAGTATTAAAGTGTTATTCAAAGTATTTGGAGGCACTAATGAAAATATTTCAAGCGATTTTAGCATGTCGGGAATTTACTAAGTATTTCGATACAGGATAGCGGTTTTATTAATTC
>DWDU01002946.1:0-12129 GCA_018245575.1 Jemadia suekentonmiller
AATCCTCGAGTAGGTGGACAGAGGAGTGTGGTACACTCCCACGTTTCACCAGTTACGTTTACGTCGCACTATGGAATAGGTGGTGTGCCTATTGACATGCATCGGGCACATATCCACAAATTACCTACAATTACATAGTAATTTTGAACAATGAATAATTTTGCATAGCGATGTTTTGCATAGCCACCGTCAGGTCTACAAGGAAAAAGCTATTTGAAGCACGGTGGTATATTATTTTATCAACTGCTAATCTAATGTAAGAAACTACTGAATATACATATTTCGAGAAAATGTACAAGGTCAGTAAATAACATGTAATTATATTTCAATAGCTAGCAAACAGAAAATTACCTGGTCACCCCAAGGTATGTACAATTTCCACTTGAGCATAACAGGCGTCACATAGTCCACCCATCCGAAATTTCTCATTCTCGTTAAATTCATTAACATCACACCGGAATTCAAACCTACAAGAAAATGTAAGGAGAATCGACTTAGAAACATTTCAATGCATATTTTTAACGAAACAATTAAGAAACATTATAAGTTGAACTGTGATTAAGAAAATATTGTGAAATAATAGAGCAGGTACAATTAAGATGTATAAGGGTGTTACATAGACAAAAAGCTTTAGTGTGAAACCAAATCATAGACATAATAAAATTATTTTATTAACTTTTCAATTTTATACTGAAATGTCAAATAGCGAAGATTATAATACATTACGACATTCAGAATTACCTATATCAAATAGTTTATTTGAATTTAAAAAAGTCTTTGCCAAAGTACATTGTCAACTTGCATGCTGTAAAGAGGCATAAAATTTTTGTATCAAATACAATTTATTACTTAAAATTTCTCTTTATACCACATATTCAAAAATATTGTGATCGTTTCAAAATGAAATACTTACCATATTTTCCATAAAAGGGATGTTTGGCAAATCTAGGGTACCAGGACACATTGGGGTTGTCATCCTCCAAGGTCATCGCTGAGATCTGAGAATTGTTGAACTGAGAAAAAGCATTCCACAATTCTTCTATAGGACCCAAAAATAGAGTATCAGTGTCCACATAAATAGTAGCATCTATATGAGATATTAGTTTCTGAAACAAGTTTAAAATAAATTTTTGAAGTCACTCATTATATTTAAATCATTAATTTTTCCTTTTTAAAGTAATCATAATTGCCTCCTTGCTTCAGTGGTTGTAAATGAGACTACTGATACACTACAGCTTGAGTTAAAATCCACAGTTCGATATTACTGATTTTTTTTGTTGGAATTTTAGTTAAAATTTTTAGTACTGAGAACTGGATATGTGTGCAGCGTATGGGAATAGGCTCACCGCCTAATCCATTATGGGACAGAAACATATGTTCAATAGTGCCTGACCCGAGATTTGAACACAGGAGCTCTCAATCAGCAGTTATACTTGCAACCAAACATGTCTCAATACTATCATATCCTAATAAAACAGTACTTACAGGAATAAATAGCCTCTGTGCTGCACATTTGCTAAATAGATTCAACCATTCTTCCTCATGTTCTTCTGGGAAACTAATCCTGTGTAACTCGAAGTCTAGCTGGTCATTTACCAAGCTTTTCCAGCTGCTAAGTGTCTCATTGAATTTCATTCGTAATTCTTCATCGGTGAATATTACAAAATGCACTGGATTTGATGTAAATAGTAATACTGATTTAATTACGTTAAGAGATTCATTGAATCTCGAATCACAGACCACAAAGGATACAACAATTCTGCAATAAATAAAACTTTAGCTTTATTTAGTACATATAACTGGCTGAACTCAGTTATCTTGATATAACCTAATGTCATAATCATATTGAAAAATAGCAAAGAACTGTTTCCTAAAATAGTACCTTAGTTGCAAAGTATTTTTCTCAACCCTACTGTCTATAGAACATTTGGTATCACTCATAATGTAAATTAAAATATAAAAAATTATTAAGACACAACATAACAATATCAAGAGTTTACAAAACGATAAACGTCTCATATTTATGTATAAATGTGTTGTGTTTTAAAACATTTATAAATTCACTTTAAATATGATACAGTTCGGTTGAAAAACAGAAACGTAAAAATATTTTTTTATACATTTGTTACTGACACACAAGTTATATTAGACGCGCACACCACAAGCCACAAATGGATACTGCAATATATAAAGCTTTAGGTATAATTAGTACATGAACCTGATTACATCTTAATAAACTTTAATGAGCATAATCATATCTGGAAATACCAGTAAGCAGTGTCTAACAATACCTTTGTTTCGTTATCCTTTCCTTATTTCTTATAACTACAGGTGATTTGGTATCATTCATGAAGTAAACATAAACAACAGTGAAGCCACAACACAACAAAACCAAAAGTTTGCAAAGCGGCAAACGTCTCATTGTCATACATGAATGAGTTGCGTTTTAATACATTTATACGTACACTTATATTATTTTTTTGTTTAAGAACAATAAGAAATTATATCCACCAAATACATAAAAATTAAGTTCTCATTGAACGCACTGACACCACCGATGTTAGAAACAGTGACATGACTAAAGAAATGACATGACATGATGACATTACGAAAGTGGCAGATGTCACCATTAATTTCAAGTTCTTGTGTTTTACACGTATAAAAGAAAGATGTCTAGGATGAATTTGATATTCCCGAGTGACTAACTTAAAGATTCATATGATGACATAGTTATCCGCACAATAATAAAAAATAAGTAAAAAAATAATGTAAAATCTATTAATTCCCTTGATATGCGATTACTTAAAAAAAGTAAATTGTATTGTCAAAATAATTCTTTCAAATTTTAACCATTTTCAATAACATTAAAAAATACACACATTTTACGGATTCATTTGTGAAGATGATAAATGTAGTACTTTCCGTATCATTTTGGAAATTCTTTGAGAAAGTAATTGCATCCTAAAGTTGTATTTTCATCAAATAAGTTTAAGTAATGTTACTTTTTATGCATATGCATAATAAACATTTTATTTTTAAGTAGTGTTATAAATTATGGGTATGAATAAAACTTTAAAAGGAAAGTTTAATTTACAGTTTAATTGACTGCCTCGTTGGTGTTGTTGGTTGCAAGCACGACTGCCAATCGAGAGACCCTGAGTTTCAATCATGGGACGGCCACAATTGGAATTTTCTAACTTATATTTTCTAATAGTGGCTCAGAGTCTGAATATATGCCCGATGTGTGGCTATAGACTCACCACCTACCCCATACTGAGACGTAAACATAACTGGTGAAACGTGGAAGTGTACTTCGCTCATCTGCCTACCTAATCGGAGATTACAGACGTGTGTTACTTTTTTTATGGTATATCAATGGTGTTTCATACGTGTGTATATAAAATGTAGATGTTAAAATGTATACTTCTAAAATCCGATACTGATACCGATACGACACGGGAAAAAATCGATACGACGACTAGTGGCCTGTAATGCAATAAGTTACGTCAATGTCAACGTTGACCGTAAGTGCACGGATTTGACAGATCAGTCATGCCGGCTGCCACAATAAATAAAAGTGAAGAACATAAATTCTAATTCTAATAACACAGTCGTAATTCTTTAATAAACCTCCTTAATAAGTTAAATAAAATGAGTGATACTAAAAACGATGATACGCTATTAGAAAAAATAATCGGCATAGCGAAGAAAAATCCGAAAGGAATATCCAATAAAGATATATTAGCAGCTATGCCTGAACTTTCTTCGGCTGAGCTTGTTCCTGCCATCAATAAGCTATTGCAACAAGGCCACTTCGATCTATTTGACCAAGGTGGTTCACTCATATACAGGTAATATTCACTTAACTTTGTTGCGTATGTAAAAACTCTGAGCAATGTAGAAAGTTAATTTGTCAGCATTTTTTGTATTTGATTTAGGTATTTAGCATTCATGTTACTCTTTGGCTGTCTTTTGAGACGCATATTTTGTAGCATAATAAATTACACTTAAAATAACAGGTTTAAAGCACAATCATCCAAGCCGGCTGTAACTGGTGATAATGAGGAGAAAGTGGTGTTCAATTTGATCGAAGAGGCAGGCAACAAGGGAATATGGATGCGGGACATCAGGCTAAGATCCAACCTAGCTATTACACAGGTCACAAAAGTGCTAAAGAATCTCGAAGGCAAAAGGGCCATAAAAGCTGTGAAATGTGTCAATGTAAGTTAAATTTTTATATACCTATATTGTTATGAAGGTGCGATTAAGAAAGTCTAGGGCCACTTACAAGTTTCTTACTCTGCCTACTTCACGTAAAACCTGGTTTAAAGATATATATGTATGTGTAGTCATGGGTCTATTCAATGTATATAAAATGTTTATTATTTTTGTAATTGTAATTCCTTAATGATATTAATCTGGTTTTATAACTATACATAGGTATTAATAGATATTAATCTGGTTTTATAACATACCAAATTTATGTTCAAGTTTAGTTATTTGGAATGTTATGTCTACTAATACTTTATCACCATCATCCTGTTTAACTCCACTGATGGACAAGGCTTTCCCTAATGGGTTTTTGCCCATAAACCCCATTCTCTGGATGCACAATGGGGACCACTGTGTACTGCTCTTCCCATCAACGATGCTAGAGACATTGCCAGTTTGTCATAGTTACTTCTGGGTATGAAATAAACGCTAATATTATTTATGTGTATTGTACATAACTTGTATGCTAAGTGTTAATGAAATATTGTTTTCAGGCATCAAAAAGAAAAGTTTATATGCTGTACAACTTAGAACCTGACCAATCTGTCTCTGGAGGCCCATGGTACCAGGATCAGGACTTTGAGTCTGAATATGTGGACATACTCAATCGTCAGTGCTTGAGGTTCTTGCAACAGAGAGCCGACAAAATAAAAAACAATCCCAGAGGACCCATTGTTGGTCGGACACAATCCTTTGCCAGTGCTGCCGAAGTTCAAAAATATATCACTGATTTAAAAATAAGTAATGTAAGTATACAAATGCCATAAAAGAAACAGCTATTGAATAGTCAAATATTAGAGAAGCCTCCTCTGAGAGTCCAGGTTTTAGTTTATGAACATATTAATCTGATCTCATGTAGTTATATTGTTTTCTTAACAATGAATATCCCTCTCTGTAAATTCAGGACCACATTACAACCGAAACAGAGACAACTTCAAAAGGTTCAACCTCAACATTCATAAATTGTCTCATAGATTAGTTGTAATACTTCTGAAGTTTGGAGATGATTTGTATCCAATGAGATAACAATCAACGAAAGACTGGAGACAAAAGTTGGATGTGGCAAGTTGAGGATAGGGTTTAAAGGTACATTTTGAGGGAGGCCTATGCTTAACACTGGACAGTAATAGGTTGATGAAAAGCTTTATTGTGGGTAGTGCATGTATTGTAATATACTGAAGTTATGTCATTGTAACCAGAGTCCTAATTGTAGTAGACTAGAAATGTGTCAACTGTTAATGGCATACATTTGTCAATAAATTCAATTGACCCCATTCGACTTAACGGATAAACCATTTTGTTTCAGGAAACATTGACCGTAGAACATGTCATAACGATCCTCAATACACTTGTGTACGATGGCAAGGCTGAGAGTAATGTGTACCCGGATGGAACGAAAGTGTTTCGTGCTATAGAACCTCTCATACCAGCTCCAGGCCTCGTTCAGGTGCCGTGCGGAGTGTGCCCTCTTATTCGCAAGTGCAGCTCCGATGGCCTGATTAACCCACAAGGATGCAAATATATGGATGAATGGCTCGAACAGCAATAAGTGATTTTATGTTCGGTAAAATAGTAAATTGAATGTAGATATACCTTTTAAAAAGACATTTTTATACTTTGTAAACTGATGTTATATTGATAATGTATTAAATGTTATATTTATTTAAAACCTGACTTTAATATCTTGCTTTTTCTAAAAATATCTCTTTGGTCACATGGTTGTGAGTGTGGCTACACATCAAAAGGTCCTGGGTTCAATACCCGGCTCAGGTACTATTAGTTTTTTTTAAATTACAATTTCTAGTAGACACAAGTGGCCACCATTATAAATTAACACAGATTTTACGATGATATTATGATAACTTACTTTTTCCTCATACATTTTCGTAAACTTCATTACTTAATGCAGAAACCTAACATTGCTATACTCGTGCTACGTTTGTCTAAGGACGAATTATATGTTTTTATTACTCTTTGCAGATACTCTCGTATGGCACATGACATGCATATGAAATTTTAATAATTGATCCTTAGGCCTTAAACTAGAAAATATAAAATAACAGTATATTTGACAGTTCATGCTAAAAATACCGCGAAAATGTGACAGCATGGAATGGTAATAAAAAGACTCAAAAATTCTTTTAGTGTGTATTTGTCAATCTTACAACTAAGTTAATAACATAATATACATGAATAAACAGACCACACTGTTTCAATAAACAATGTCACATTGACCACAGACTACCAATACATGTACATGCTTTCTTTTTTAAGTAATTATTATCAACAAAATGGAGAAAATACTACAATTAAACCAAAAAATTTACAAATGCTGTACACTGGTTCCACGAACAAAGTAATGATCACACTAACAATAAATTAATATGTTGTAATACATTTTAAAAAGTACAGTGAGGTTTACTTTATTTGAAAATGTGTGAAAATAGAATACATCAATTCAACTTGTCTCAAATTTTTTGTCATACAATAGGCTAAGCTTGTCTAACTCCATTACTGGATATAAACTTCCCCTGTGCAGTTTCACCCACAATCCCCATACTGGGATTGAGGGTATGGATGTGATACAGCATGGCTTCTCGCACCACTTGGGCAATTCTGCTTGCTTGTGCTCCTCTGCCTGACAGAAAAAGCAGACATGACCTAAAACGGAGCACACATGCCTGGGAAAATCCTATTGACCTTTCTTTTTTTATCACATGTAATCAATCAATATAGGCACATGTAATAGAATAATAAAAACCACTACTCTATATATGTTGCAAGTCTAGAAATCAATTATACAGTATCAACACTTACTTTCATCTCTTGTAATATTGTAGAATGTCGATATATTAGTCACACTTAAATATTTAAGCTTAGGGCGCCACATTACCTTTCTCCGACACCTGTTGTTACAAATCTTAAAGCATTGAACAGACTAACAGACAACAGAATGTGTAGGCAAGTTCTCAAGTGTAGAAATGAAGAGTACTGGTCCTGTAATTATACAATGATTTTAACAAATTGAATGAAGTGAATTTAATCTTTTACAATTACAAATATACAACATAATTATGTATTGTAAACCTGAAAAGATGAACAATTAAAATAAAGTTTTAAATGTATTCTCTATATTACATAATGCTTCTGAAAGCACCGACGGATGGTATTGTGGCTTAATTTGAGGACTTTCTGCAGTGCTTGGTTCGGGTTCTATCTCCTTCGAATGATTGAAGTAGGTGCTGAAGACATCCATTTGAATGTAGTTGAGCGATTTTAAGATTAAGCCCTTGTTCGGGTATGGTGTGGCTACTGGGCTACTATAATATCGCAGCTGAGCTATTGTTTTTGGTGTTGATAACTGTTCGGTGGTCGCTGGTGGAGGACGGGGAGACGGGGGAGGTCCTGATGGTCCACTGGATGGTGGTGATGTCACTGGCTGCTTGTCTCCTGGAACATTATTTATTTATTAGATTAACCAACACAGTATACACAGTAAATGTATAATACAATAAAATTTGAATTATAGCAAAGGTTGTATACCCACAATAGTAAATAGTTAAAACATTTTCAATTATGACACTTGAATAAGTACAATTTGAATATTAAAATAGATTAATTCATCATTTTGATTGAAATATAATGCATAAGTCATATACAGGAAGGTAAAAATTAACAAGGAACGATAAATAGAACAGAGACATCAAAGGATGATTGCTGTACTGCAACTGTTACCAACAATTGTTACAAACAAAATGGAGTATGAAAATAACTAAATTTTAAAGATCTAGTTAATTTAGTGTCACAGCTTCCCAATGATTTTTATTATATCACCGTTTTTATACAAAAATAAGACTTGATTGTGACCCATCAGAAATAAAGATTTAGTAATTTATATATGTATTTTTTCACAAAGGGATAAAAACAATGATTATGTTGAGATAAAAAATGAGCATTCTTAAATATATGCAAACACATAGAGTTTAACATAACAGTTTAGATTTGTATTGATAGAGATCTTTGGCATTCAGTACTCCTTGCTTACCTTTTAAGAGATCAGGTGTGATAATATAATAATAATACAGACCAAGTGTGTGAATGATTCTCTCCATTTCCCTCAGCTTTGTCTGCTGCTGCTGCACGGTGAAGAATAGATCGGTTAATGTCCCTGTAATGTGGTTCATTTCTTCTAAGCGTTTGGCTTCTTTGGCAGATTCCTTTTTACTTTGCCTAAAATCATAGCACTCTTGATACCATTCACAGCCTGTTCACTAAGCATGCTTATAATATGCGCAATTTCAAGGTAGTGCTTGATGCAGCTCTAACTGGTCATCAACCAGGATGTTAGAAATCTAATTGCCAACAGGTAAAAAGATTACATGCTTAAGTGTTTCTTAAAGTAACATAACAACATGGAGAGGAGCATTGCAGTACCTCCATTTTCACGAGTTATGTTTATAAGTAGGTTGCCAAAAATCACCTGTTATATTCTACAATAAGAAGAGCAGCTCCTATGACAAAGATGACAGTTTCGCCGAGCAGGTTGGCCCCCAATTCTATGGCCATTTCCTGGCTCAGCACTGGAATGTTTACTGGCTTGCCCAAGTTTAAAATCCACATTTTCGCTTTCACCTCGCACCAGTTGTAGACTGCAATGGCAAAAGATTATTAGCAATGAGTAATTAGGAAAAAAGTTTTATTTAACGTGTTTAAGTCAACTTTTATAATTACACACATTGAGCCGGTGGCATACAGACATAAGTCCTGAAAAATGGACTATTTTTGGCTCTTTCCTTGCACGCATTTGCTATGGGTTTACTGATTTGTTTCACCAGCAAAACTGATAATTTAGCGATTGGAAATGCACCCACAACCATTGTAGAAAAATATTCAAACTATGTTTCGTGAGCTACTGTTTTCGTTGTAATTAAATTGATCGTTCGTTTTGCGAATACGTAACTTCATTTGAATCATAACAATACATCGATTCAATTCGGTAATTGACTGACTTTGACATTGCAAACTTGTTTTTATTGAAAAAAATACTTTCGATTCTATGTTTTTTGTCACAAATATAATACAAATAAATTTATATAATACATACAAATTTATGTTAAAGACAGGAAATCTTTTTTTTTTACAGTACTTTTATGTGCTGAATGTCTATTACAAAATTTTAAAAATGACTTTATAAAGAATGAATAATTTGATAGAGACTGGGTAGAAACAGAGGTAGGATTACATTACAGCATCTTGTGTTCTGTTATAATAGCGGAAGGATAGATTGAAATTTTTGCTAATAAAGTTATAATTTACAAAGATACAGGGCAGTGTGGAAATAAAATATATCAGACAAGTTAAAAATTACGAGATTCATTTTTGATTTTAAGAATCGAATATTAATTGCTTACAACATCGTAAGTTGAATTTAGATGCTTTAAAGCTATCGTTATGCTACTTACACTTTCCATTCTTCTTTTTTAGCTTAAAACTAACATGGATGCAAACTGTTATTTTCATGTCTAGTCTAAAATCACTTCTACAATGCTACCTGGAATTATGGTGTTTAAACCTTGTCTTGGACAACTATACAGTTGTTGACAATTGACATTGATAGTTGACACTGTCGCATAGAAATAAAGTGAACCAACTAGCAACTAGTGAAATACTAAGTAACAAAGCAGATGTTCATGAATGATAAATAAAGAAGCTTTTTATGAAGATTTCAATCGACAATTACTTTGTAAAAAAAAAATAAGCTGAACAGGATCATGTCAGACGCAGAAATCAAACCTATGTCATTGAAAGTCTACAATGCAATTGTCGAAGATTTTAATAAATTTACAACGTTCTGTAGAAAATCAGAAAACGAGCTGCGAAAGAAGTACAGCGAGTTAGTGGCCAGTATTTGTTACATTCTTTTTTTAAAGCTACGAAAAAAGTATATTTAGGGGCCACAGATTTTGTGGCAATATAGTTCATTTAAACTGCAGCGAAGTAATGTGTTTGTGTAACATTGAAAACCAAATTTTCACAATGTTTCAGATTGCCATCAACCACATTGGGAAGTATAATATCTCTTTTAGTGCAGCGATCAATGAAACACAGCTACAGGAAGTCACCCGTGATATCTAGCAAGTACTATGAACTATATGAAGCGTTAATGCGCGACAAGAATAAAAAAAATGTTATATTGCAGTCAGTACACTTTCTTAATTTATGACTCCATAGTTTTCTAGTCTCTGCCTACCTTATAAAGGACCTGGTGTGACAGTATATAAGAATAGTTATGAATCTGCCATGTGTTCTCAAGTATATGTATAAAACAAATCTCTTTTATAGCGGAGAGAATGTTGTATAAGATGAAGAAGAGAAATTGTATAAGGGGTGTGTCAACTCTGTAAAGACAGAGCTATTAGGCACTTGATGCTCTCTGCTTATCTTGTAAGGAAACAGTATATCATACACTATTAATAAAAACAATAGAATCTCTTATGTACTTGTTACATTGTGTCAACTTCAGTTTTATGATTTGACTATGAATTTTTTTTTTATCAATATGCTAATGTCACACTGGGTTCCTCACTTCACAGGCTGAGAAAGTCTTTACAAATTCGTACAGGTCTAATTTAATATTTAGTTTAAATGTTTCATGTCATTCTTTAGTAGAAGTCAGCATAGAGGTCCATATTGTAAGATAATGAAAAAAAGTAATATAGCATAGTATTAATCCTCAAAGAGATAGACAGTGGAATGTATGCTCCCACAAAATGACAATAACAAATGCACTTAAGATAATTAAGTGTATTTTAATTATAAATGCATAAATGTAGAAAACATTTCCTGTTTTGATTTGCCACCTGTGTCTTAGTTAATATTTTATTCATTAATAGGCCCCATAAGCATATGACAGGTTTGTATGAATAGAGATATCGGCACTCTGTGCTCTCTCCATAAACTAAATGGGAGCCGGCATAAAGATATATATGTATGTAAATAAGCTTTAAATAGCAAAATCTCACCCTGCACGACATGTTACAGGAAGTACTTTATTTTGCAGGTTAGCAGACGGCCAAGGCATCAGTCCTTCACTCTTTGCAAGATCCTTACTGCAAAATATTTATTCAGATTCCACTACATTAAAGAAGTATCTTAAAGACACCACTTTGATTGAGAATAAGGATCTTGCGTACCAAGTTTTTATTGTGAGTTGTCGAGTATTGTAATTATTAAATTGGTCAAACATATTTTCTGTAAGTTAATAGCTTGTTATCTTAAGTCAATGTGTTTTTAGTTTCAGTGGAAATTATTACTTGCAGTAGACTTCTATATATCAATTCATTTACCATCAAGTCTCATTGTTTGGAAAATTTGTAATGATATAACACAATATTTTATAATAAAATGTTATTCTTTTCAGGCTATAATGAATGATAACCAATACGGCCCATATGCAGACATTATTAAACAGTATGTATCATAAATGTCTAAATTAAGTTTTTAAATTTGTTTATTGAGGTATATAATGTTTTTAGGTAATTATTTAATCCTGGGTTCGATTCCTTGTTCAGTTATTAATGGATATTTCTAAATTATATTTTCTTTAACCAGAAATTTCTAATAGTGACTTGGAGTCTGGATTTGTTTCCTGCGTGATGCAATAGGCTCACCACCTATGCCCTAGTGGGATGTAAATATTTCGTGATACATGAAAGTACTGCCTCGTTGGTCGTGTTGGTTGCAAGTGCGACTGCTGACCGAGAGGTCCTGGGTTCGATTCCCGGGTCGGGCCCTACAAAAATGTTCTAATTTAGATTTTTTAGTAGTGGCTCGGAGTCTGGATATGTGCCCGATGCA
>DWDU01002947.1:0-12129 GCA_018245575.1 Jemadia suekentonmiller
GAGTATAATACACTCCCACGTTTCACCAGTTACGTTTACGTCCCACTATGGAATTGGTGGAGCCTATTGCCATGCACCGGGCACAAATCCAAGATCCGATACACTACTAGAAAATCTAAATTAGAAAAATTCTATAGTGTTCGACCCGGGAATCGAGCCCAGGACCTCTTAATCGGCAGTCGCGCTTGCAACCAACACGATCAACGAGGCAATCAAATCTTTTCAATTAATGAAGTTTATTTGTAGGCACTTTTAGAGAACTGCCTCTATATTTTTTTTATAGAAATCGGTTCAGCTGAGGTTTCGTTCAGAATTTCAATTTCTACAAAAGTACAAAAAAATGTTTATAATAAGACAACGCTGATTCGTCCCGAAAATCAAATTATTTGTTAATCTCTGGAAAACTTCATCCGTCTGATTCCTTTAATTTGTACATGGATCTATCTAAATCTATCCGACCCAATTTATGCTTTATTTTTCAGGTATTATGGTAAATTGTGTTCATCCGGGTTACGTGATCTCAGACATGACAGCGGGCGCTGGCTCTGTCACTCCCGAACAGGCTGCGGAGGTACCACTGCAATGCGCTCTCAACTCACAATCCGGGGGTCAGTACATTTGGCACAACGGACAAGCAGTAACCTGGTGTGGTCGGGATCCACGTCAATATATCGATGGCAATGTCTAACAGTGAAAAGTCTATTGCACGATCGCTGCTCAACATGGCACGCTTTGTTTTTACTTACATACGTAATTCAATGGTAGGTTCTATACCCTAAAACGGTATGATTCTGGACACGTGCTGATAAAAACAGTGAATAAAACAAATGCATAACTTTATATTGTCTTTGTTTTTCTCTCGGTAAAATACAAAAATTGGCAAAGCGGTGTGGAGTCATGCACCAATTCGTACAAAACTTGATAATTAGATTATTGCGCGTTGTATAGCTATGATGCATACGTAAAATGTATTTCATTGCTAACGTTGTAAATCGGCCGTAAGTAAATATTCTATAAAGCTTACAGCTTAGGTGCATGTAGCGAGAATGCTGTGTTTCAAATATTATTAGATTCTAAAGTAACCAGGTACAAACTGACTAGGGCTGCCGCGCATTAAAATATGTTTAACCACTAAAGAATAGTTTAAATTCTAATGTTAGAATGTACTGTTCATAGAGTATAACTTCAGGCAACGTATTATGTCTACTACGTAATT
Organism: Jemadia suekentonmiller; assembly: GCA_018245575.1. Classification (NCBI taxonomy): domain Eukaryota; kingdom Metazoa; phylum Arthropoda; class Insecta; order Lepidoptera; family Hesperiidae; genus Jemadia; species Jemadia suekentonmiller. The sequence continues at coordinate 1,217 of DWDU01002947.1, forward strand.
CATTATGCATCCTCTCAACATATAATTTCTATAAGTAATTGCCGATAGGTAGTAGATTTTTTGCGATTACGTCAGGTTCTAAAACATTTGGATTAAATAAAATATAGCCGTATAACAGTACATAACCTTTTGTAACATACAGATAAATGATGACATTGTAATTAGTACCTGTACTGGTTTGGTGCTCTTCACATTTGGTTTTTTTTAATACACTGTTAATATTTTAAGACCTATTCGTTCGTATTATCAGCGGTAGGCAAAGTGTATTAAAAAATACAATTTTCTCGTACAGCACTATTCATGAACTTCCCAAGGATAAATGGCTCAATAATGTACAAATGGAACTGGTTATTGGCATCTTCATTTTAATATAGTAAAAATAATTTGATGTAACAGGGATACGATTCTATCATTCATAAAATATATAATAACGAATATACATATATCTTCAGTCAAGAAAGAAAATACCTAATAGAACGAAATCACTAAGAAATATGATAAAACCAATCGGGGAAAGCGAGCCGAAATACATCCAAAAAAACATACAGAACATAGAAAATAATAATTCAATTATAAATAAAACAAATAGGTTAATTTATTTTACAAATTCCTTTGTTATCATATTTCTCTCGATAAAATATGCTCTCTTAATACAAAGATTTATCGATCACATCACCAACGGAAACAGAATAATACGGTCGATAGAAAATATAATATCCGTCGTGGGCTCTCCGCGTATTGCACGTCTACTTGGCGTCGATGCACTCGGCGGGCCGCTGCGCCGGCTTGGCGGGCGCGAAGCCGGGCGGCAGCGGCACGTTGCCGTAGGCGGCGCCGCCCCAGCCCAGCTTGGGCGCGCCCCACGGCTGCTGCAGCGGCACCTTGTTCACGCCGTTGTGCACGCTCAGCTGGTTGAAGCGCGCGAACAGCTCCTGCTGCTGCTGCGACAGCGCCGCGGCCGCCGACGTGCTCTTGCCGAAGTTCACGGACGTCGACATTATCGCCGGGTCCATTTGGGTCCAGTCTGAGAACATTGCACTGTTTGTATTGCTGTAGCCTGGAAAGAAAACGTACCATTGCGTTAGTGATAAATCAAACAATGATCTTTAATAAGATAGTTATTTTTGACTATGGTATTAAAATATATCACTAATATATTTTTTACATCTTCGTATGTACATTCTATGAACACGATCGATATCTTAAATTGTAGATTTGATGAATCTTAATTCAAAATTTGTAGTATCAACATACATAAGAAATTCGAATAGATTGAGCAACAGTCATCCTGAACTGGTCTTTTGTCCAAAGGCCGAATAGGTAGTGCGAGCGGCGCGTACCTGGCTGGTGCGGCACGCCGAAGGCGCCGACGTGGCCGAAGCCGGGCGGCGCCAGGCGCGCGCGCCGCACGCGCTCCAAGTTGTCGCTGCAATACAAACGGGGCCTCGTTACCATCGCGACTAGTGAAGTTTTCTCTTAAAAGCGGTAAGCGGTGCCCTTTGCCGATTTAGAAAACTTCAATTTACGTGAAAAAAAAAATGACTGATCTGCAGTTTATATTATGGATATATTTAAAGGTGTTTGTATTGTTTATTGTACATATTTAAATGGAATCATTAAAGATATGACATAAGAGCTAATACCTTATTATTAATGAATGTCAATTTGAGTCACTAAATAAACAACGAGAACTGTTTTGGTCTTGATACCAATATGATAAATATATGACTACCATTAATTATATTTGTTATTGCTCATATACGAATCGTAGTAGCCTTTAAAACTAATCAAAAATCTAGTCACATCACCAATCCACCATGGTGTGTTTACAACAAAGTTTCACAGAGATATATTTAAGGATTTATAATTGCCTTCATAATATGGAGCAACATACCCGCTAGAGATGCTGTTCAGCATCATCTCAGTCTCCATCATCTCGGCCAGCGCCTTCTGCGTCTCCTTGAATGGATCGAAGTCGAGATCATCGTCGCCGTCGCCCGCCGCCCGACCGCTGCTGTTATCATTGGCTCGCAAGTTGTTCATTCTGAAATTTGAACAGTAGCTACTTTTATTAGTTCGTAACCATGCGCAAAATGTAAGTTTAGATTGAAATTTAATTCAATACATTATAATAGCTAATAGATCATCTATCACTGTTAATACTTTCCGAATTGAAATTTGGCAGGCAATTTTGATTATTTCCGTAAATATCTTGCATACATTTAGCATTATTTAATAATTCTAAAACACATCCTTGCGCAGGAGCTATGCTAAAATTGTCTGTATCGTTCCAATTTTAGGATAAAATATGTACTGCCGAAGTGAGTGCAGCAGTGATAGCCTAGTGGTATGAAATTCGATCTTTCACTCCGAAAGCCCGGGATCGAATCCTAGCGCGCACCTGTTAACAATGTGTTTTAAGTTTAAATATCACTTACTATAGCTGTGAAAGAAAATATCGTGAGGAAACCTGCACACATAGGGATCCCAAAAAAAAATGTTCCATAAGGCGTGTGAAGTCTGCCAACCCGCACTTGGCCAGTGTAGCTGATTATGTCCTTAACCCTCTCATAGAGTGGAGACCCGGGTCCAGCACTGGAACGATATATGGGTCGGGAAAAAAAGAACATACCTCTGTTTGTGTTCCATTTCAAGACGTTCTGCGCTGAGCATGTTGTGTAGGTAGTGTTGCTGTTGCTGCTGCTGCTGTTGTTGTTGATGATGTTTTTGTTGTTGTTGTTGCTGCTGCTGCTGTTGCTGCTGCTGCTGTTGCTGTTGATCATAGTGCCTGTCGTCACGCACCAGTAACCGCATCTGTTGCGCCTTGTGAAAATCGGTGAAGAACTTGTCCATATTCTCTGCGAGGTACCGACCTTCGTTCTGTAATAAAATATGAGTTTCTTTGAAAAACTTTTGTTAGTTTTCATTTTCAAAGGAGACAATTCATAACAACAGTGTTATTCACCTATTTACAGATTTATAGTGTGGTTATCGGAGCAGGTTGTATCCACTGTGAACTTAACTCACTCAGCCACAAACAGTAAGAAAAAGAAAACTATTTCCTGACAGAAAATTTATTCCAAAAATATATTTGGAATAGGCAATTATTGTGAAAAGTACGTCCGCATATAGCAGAAATGTTACAAGTATCTTATTCTAAAATTCTCAATTGGAATTATCGAGTCTCGTGATTAGATAGATCATGTTAGCCTGAACCTGCACATCGTAAAACTATTTATAAGAGGTTGAATATAATAAATATGAGACATACGTATAATAAATTTCAATTTGAAAACAATAGAAATTTCAAAAAAAACTCACGTTAGATTGTGGTGCATCAAATCCGTTGACGAGTCCGCTCTGTGCCATTTGCTGCTGACTTTGCTGTAGAAGTTGCTGATTGTGCATCATATATCCTCCGCCCATGGAGTTCACACCCATCGAGTTCACCGACATTGTATTTCCTGATAATGAGTTCGTCGCCATTGTGTTTCCGCCTAAAGAGTTTGTCGCCATGGTGTTCCCGCCCAATGAGTTGGAAGCCAATGAGTTTGTGACCAACGAGTTCACGCCTAAAGAGTTCGTCCCCAACGCGCTGGAGCCCAGCGAGCTAGCGGACAACGAGTTTACCAAGGAGTTTGTAGACATTGTATTAGACATGGAATTGTCTACACGCATACCGAACGGTGGAAGCATATTGGGATTTGGATGAAAATTAGCACCTGAAATATTATAATTAATAATTGTAATCTTTATCGACCAATTAATGGAAAATTGCGAGTTATTGATCTTAGCTGAACAAAAAATTCTTTGCAGTGACTTTACATATTACAGTCACGATTCTGTTTGTAGAAATTTTCTTTTAGAAACCGTCGTGTCAATCATAAAATATTAGATAAGAAATTCAAAACCATTTACCTAATAATTCACTAGCTGAATCGAGTCCTATACTGGATGTGGGCATATAATGTTTAGGTTCCACCATCTGTTGTCTCAGCATTTCGTTCTGTCTCATTAACATTGAACTACGGTTCCGTTCTCTCAACAGCATTTCCTTCTCCATGAGACCTTGGCTAATTTGACTAATCTGCCTATCGCTACCTAAATACAATGGAGCTTCCCTGTCTAATAGACCATATCCATTCACTAGTGGGCTCTTCATGCTGTGTGGTAGTAAATGGTTGTTGTCGACTAAGCCGGCCAACATTTCCCTATGCCTCTGCATCATTAATACTTCGTTGTTAGCGTCGTTCAGGAGGTTGTGTGTGCTGTCGTCGTCAAGTAAACTGTGATCACTGTTATCTAATAAATCGTGGTTTTCCAACAAGCTGTGTCTGTCCGACTCGAGTTCATCTAATTCGTTTGATAGATAACTTTGCTGTGTATCACTTTCGAACACTGAACTAGTTGTGTGTGTGTTTTGTGTACTACTGTACATTGGTTTTGTGTCTACTGTCGTTTCTGATTCACTTGTCTCGTTGCTAGTAGTGCTATTGCTATTCTTCTGTTTTTTATTTTCTTTGCTTTTCTTGCCATTTTGACTATGCGTATTATTGCTATCTTTGTTATTTCTGCTCGATTTGCAATCCGTGTGATTTTCTTTGCTATTTTTCGTTTGAGACTGTTGTGTTTGTAATTGTGTAGGACTGGATGATTCTGACGTGCCGTTTTCGTATGATTTAACTGTAAAGTAAGAGAAAATAAGCATTATCTATGATGAATGACGGTAGCAATGCCACCTCTATAGAATTTAAAAAAATATATATTCACCCGTAATTTGTTGTGGTTTGGGACTGTTCTGTTTCCTTGCGGGACTATCTGACGGTGGGGAGGAACCGAGACTGGGCCACGCCTCCTTTGCACTGTTACTATTACTATTGCTACCATTGCCGTTGCCGTTAACATTGCCATTTCCATTACTAATATTCCCGTTGATTGAGTCCTTCTTTGATCTGCGAATGACATGTGTGGTGTGCATGGTAACTGCGTTTTGCTCAGTTTCAGGATTACATTAAGTATAGCAAAATTAATCACTACAATACTTAATTTCCGACATTTACTACAATCAATGTACTTTTTAGGTCACGTTTAAAGGGATTGAAATCAACTTTGAATATGAGTAGTAAATAAATATGGTGATTCAAGTAATAATTGCAATCTTAATAGCGGTATGTATCACTCAAATTCCCTTCAAATTAGATTTCAGATATCGCGGCCGCCGAGCGAATATCGTTAGTAACAATTCCAAGTTACTAAATTACTTGTACAAATTCTTCTTTGGAAATTATCAACTCGTATTCAATAAAGCCACAATTTTAATAACACTTCGTCATTAATTATAGTTATATTTTAGTCTATTATTTTTGAATTTATTAGAAATGTTCCAATGAATGAAAAGAATGTGAAAAAAAAACCGATTAAATTTATCTCATACAAATCAAAGTATTCAAACAGTAGAGATTAGCATATGATTAAAAATGTAACAATTATTACAATTAGATATGCTGATAACGAACATATGAACATCTGAAAATACGCTGAATATTGTTAGGTATGTGCATGCTTATAAAACAAATTGGAAGCAGCGGTTAAATTTAATATTCTGGTAGGATTTAGGGCCAACCTCATATATTGGTTTGCTTCCTGATTTGTTTAACCAAATTAATGTGTATTACCAGCGTCAAGATTTAATTTAAAATCGGACATTTATTAAAGAAGGAATGCTTTTAAAGGAATGAAAATTCTGCTCCACTAATCTAACTTCGCATATATTATTTTGTATCCGTATTAAGATGATACTTTAAAATTGATTTGTACTCACTTAGATGTACTGACTACGTTTATGTGTGACGACGTGACCACTGTTGTCGGTATAAAGTTCGAATTGTTACCTGCAACGAGATAATATCGTTTTTTTTAAATTGTAAATTAAAAAAAAAACCGTCACCAGGCCTAGGAATGCGAATCCGTGAACACTAGATATGTCTAGTAGATAAAAACAATGCCTTCCCCATCGGGGCAATACAGGCGTGATGTTATGTCAAAAAAACAAAGCTATTAGTCCTGGCGTGGTGTATCATTGCTTTAAACTACCAGACGCAGTAATTTACTAATCGGTGAAAAACAATCATTGTACTTTGGCGGTGACCTCGATATTGTTCTAAACCGTCCAACATACGATTGTCCTTTATGCTCATTACTTTCTCAAATTGTACTTTTACAATTGTACGCCAGGTACACTCCATATTCTCCTGGCCTCGCCTCTCCTATTTCATTATCATTATCAGCCTATCTCAGTCCACTTACACTGGATATAAGCCTCTCCCAAATAACGCCATAGCATCTTGTCCTCAGCGTCCCGCATTTGATTAATCTTGGCGAGTTTAAAATCAGAAGTATTTTTAATAATCATACTTCAGAGGCGCACAGAATTGTGGTAGGGTCTGAGCAGTTTTTTTAAATAACATCGATTGATCGATTTTCTGTTTACATTGAAGCGATACTTTGAAATGTACAAAACACCTCTATTGCGAAGAAACACCGATCTTCATAATACAGAGACAAAGAATTTTGTAGACTGTAGAATGGCACTTACATCGATACAGATCGATCAACGTGGTTTTTGTCACCTTCAGAATATTTTTATAACGATGTAGACCTTACTTGTTACGAAGATTCCAATACAGAATGGCAGTTGGATGGATTGTCCCGCATAAACGTATGTAGTTGTAACGTTGTTAACTTCCACGATTTAAACATGGTGTCAATGTGAAATGAGAGAAGATAATTAGGAACAACTTTACTAACCATCCTTTGTACTGCCTTTTTCTGCATTCGTACTAGAGTTACCTGTGGAAGAAATGGAAAGATCCATTATAAATTTTGCGCTAAAATGCGTACTATATCTAGACATGCGTAGCATTAAAAATCTTGTCTCAATAACGTACAACCATAATTTATTTCTCAAGCCTTCTCGCCATTACAAAGTTAAATGTAGATAGACGTAGATATTAAGCGTAGGGTGATGAATATATTTATATGTGTGTAGAGATGGTGATGGTAATAATAATGGAGTCAATAAGGCCGCGGCGGAGGATGAGGGGGATGAGGGCGGGGCGGGGGGCGTGGCGGGGGGCGTGGCGGCGCGTCACCTGTGGCGGCGGGCGGGCGCTCGTGCGCGGCCAGCAGCGCGTGCAGCCGCCGCTCGTACACCTGGTGCAGGCCCGCGTGCATCTCCTCCTTCGTGAACGACGCCTTCGGATCACCTGACCGACGACGGACATACGGTACTTTACTTTAAATATATATTAAATCCCTCATGTCTTGTCTACAAACCATATATCTACGTACCTACTTGCAAAACAATGATGCTTGTTTGATACAATATTACATGTGGCGCGACAAGAGTAAGAAAATTTACCTCATTTGTAATCTGATCAAGAGGAGATTGCAAAAAATTATTTGAACTTATACGCCAGCGTGTACAGAAACAAAATAAGGATGAGCCTCCTAAAATATTTAAAGACTACATATTCGTATATTTAAAAATATACAAAAAAATAATTTGTTAATGTTTTCGTACCAACATGTACCTGCTTATTTCTTAATTTAATGATAATTTCAAAAGTGCGATGCAACGCTATTCGCAATGTATATGTTTTGCGCAACGCTTCAAACGAAGATTTACAAGGACGTACTTAATGAAGATACATTCCGCAGTCGACTAGTACAGTAAGGGGGGACGGTCACCTAGCTCGTGCAGATACATGCAGTCGGGCTTGGGGCAGGGCTGGTTCTTCATGAAGTTGGCGCAGTACTTGGTGGTGCCCAGCGAGCCCTTGAGCACGCGGCCGTCCAGCGTGGCGTTGTTGACGCCCTGGATGGCGCGCAACGCGTCCGCCGGCGACACGTACGTCACGTACGCAGACGCGGACGGCACCTGCTGTGACGTCACACTCGCACGCTCATTTACTATTTCTATTTATAATTACCTATTAATTTATATAGGGACTACCTATATTCAGCGATGGATTGAAACAGGCTGATGATGATGATGATGGTGATCAACTGTAAACGTTAGCGATGATACGAGTTAGTATATGTATAATGAGTATGTTCAATTTTTAAATGTTTGTTAATGAATAATTTTGACAAATCTTTTATAGAGCTCCATTCGATTAGATTTGTGTGCGATATTGACTTATTATGTATGTACATAATGCGCGGATAAATGTAATGTTTTATATGTAAGTGAAGTTTGTTATTCTTGTGAAACATAAATCAACGCTTAAACCACACTCGATCTTCGATAAAAATTCGGTTGTTAATTTTCTTTTATGTTGTAATAAAACAGACTAGTATAATAAAACCATTAAGCTACAATTTTTAAAAACCTTCCATATAAAGATTGACGAACAATATATTATAGCTTACCTGTGACCCTGCATATGCAGGACTTTGGTTTATAACTACTTTGTGAATTTTGCCATATTTGCCAAAGTACTCTTGCCGTTTGAGGACCTGGAAAAGAAAAAATATAGTGTAAATGTTGGAACTAAGTAAGTTTTTGCGTCATTGGCTTGTTCTAAAATGGGGAATAAGAATAGTCGATTTGGATTTTTACTATATAATAATACATAATATGTTAAAAAAAATTACAATCAACGGTGTACTTGCAAATTACACATGGGTCACCTATGGTCCTGGTGAATGAATTCAATTGAATGTTTTAACAGGTGGTGCGGGTGGAGCGCGTGGGAGCACTCACCTCGGGGTCGGCGAGGCGCACGGGCAGCCCCACCACGAACACGAGGTTGTTTTGCACGACGCGCACGTTGGCGAGCGCGCGCCGCGACTCCAGCGTCTTGTTCCGCCGCTTCGCTTCGCGCGCCTTCTTCTCCGTCTTTATCGCCGCCACCTGCGCACCACGCCACGTACCATTAAAAACATTGACGCGTTTCAGCTTCGATCTTTACGTGATCGCACACGTCTACGGCTCACAAATGTATATATTTATATGTATTTGTGTTTAAAATGCGCTTACCGAACGCTATCACTCTCTCCCAGGTTCGACTGGGAGAGAATGCCTTTGGGCATTAAGAGCGCTCTCGTATAGGGATTCAAGAGCGCACTTAATGCCCTAACTGTCTTAAATTAAGGAAGTTTAAGGTGTTACATAAGAATAAAATAAATAAATATTTAACCCATAATCCACATAATTATGTTGCGAGTGAATCTTTTTAAAGTAGTAAGTATTCACAACAAAGTTGCAATCGTTTAGTGTTCAATATTATTTAATCTTGACCACATGCAGTCCGTATTGTAAACATAGGATAATTACGTTTTATTCGATATCACTATCAAAATATAAACACAATGCATAAATAAAATATAATGGGTATTGCAATTACAATGTATATCGATATGTAATCATAATTGAATGAAGACGTCTGCAGGGCTATCAATGTGTATGAATTACCTGCTCTTGACTGAGTGGAGTGAAGTCTGCTGGATTCTCCGGATATGCCTTCCGGCACGCCGGACACAGGCCATTCTCGCCCTCCCGGATACGATTCCAGCAAAACCGACATATCTGAAACAAATTCACACGGTGCATTATGACGCGGCCCAAGCTTTACATTGAACATAAAATGATAAATTACCCTCGTATGTCACTGTAGGAGTAGGCAGAGGAGTGTAATACACTCCTACGTTTCAGACTCCGAACTACTACCGGTTAGAAAAACTCAATTGTAGCCGAACCGGTAATTGATACACAATTGTCGACACTAATGCTATGTGGTCTCTTTGAAACGTACATAACTAACGTCCATCATATTTTCAATTACAAAACCATTCGAACGGTATAAAAAAAAGACAAGATAAAAATTAAATTGCACTTGAATATTCAACTTTATTTCTATGAATATGCATTCAAAATAAAACTGCTAATGTTTGCTAATAATATAACTATCGGGTACTTTGCAAATGACTGTTTTTTGTTTTTTTTTGTGGTCAGAAACACTGCGACGCTCGCTTCATACTCAGCTCGTCAAATGTACACAATGATACATCCCAGTGTCTTTCGCATGATGGTATAACATTCCGTAACGATAAACTATTATTATCTAAATAATTGACTGAACTGTACATCTGTGATTTGATTAGTGATCCCGACTGCTGAGTCATAAGGTTTAGTGTTCGAAACCCACCCAGAACGAACAACAAACATAGCATGAATATTCGTATCGCGTCTCTGTGGATAATTATCTGTATAAGTAAATATTTTAATTTTAGTAATTTTGTATGTATAAGTAGATGTTTACCCGTCGTTTAGGTGTAACAATGTATGCTCGGCTTATATAGCTTAGCTTGGGATCAGATAGCCGTGTATGCGTGTTGTATTAAGACTGATTGACGAATGATTATCCATATAGCGCCATATTAAAATATATATAAAAACGAGTAAATGATAAAATAGTATTATTAAAATTTACGTAGAAATAAAGTATTTTTATTTTTACAACCATACGCGGCGCTGCGTATCGAAAGTTTGTATTTATCACACACAACTTCTCCACAGTATCTCTATACCGAAGCAGCCACTTGAAGTAAACTATTCACTTTGCTCTTTACTTTAGTCACTTTCACTTTAGTCTTTTGTAGAATTATTGATCTAGATTAATGATCTAGATTTGAATAAAATCAATACATTCTAGATAACGACCTACACTTTCAAGGGTAATTAATTAATATGCCTGCCTCGTTGGTCCTGTTCGTTCAAATCAAATCAAATATATTTATTGTTTACCGTTGGTTTATATATAGGTGTTACAATACAAGCGACAAGGAGTTCTCAACAGTCCACCCTATGTGGGTATACAATAGTTTTTGGTTAATAATATTCATACTTA